>WNWK01050321.1:0-12880 GCA_009830355.1 Cherax destructor | reverse complement strand
CTGCAAACCTCACTCAAAAAAAAAGATTTTTGGGGTGATTTAAATACCAAAAGAAACCCCCCTGAGGCACACATCAATCAGATAACTGCTGCAGCATAGGGGCGGCTGGCAAACCTAAGAATAGCTTCCAATACCTCACTAAGGAATCATTCAAGACTCTGTAAAACCATATACTCGGCCCATACTGGAGTATGCAGCACCAGTTTGGAACCCAAAACCTGGTCAACCCGCTCAAGAAATTAGGGGAAAGTGAAAAGGTTTGCAAAAAAGACTAGTCCCAGAGCAAAGGGGGTTGTCCTCAAGAAAGGTTAAGGGAAATGGGCCCTTTGACGACACTAGAGGACGGGGGGTTAGGGGAGACATGAAAAACCCGACATATAAAATACTGTGGGGGAATAGAAAAGGTTGGACAGAGACAAGATTTTCCCAGAGGGGGACACAGAAACAAGGGGCCCAAATTGGGTTAAAGGGCCCCTATGAGTAAAAAGGGATGTTAGGAAGTATTTCTTCAGTCATAAGAGTTGTCAGGAAGTGGAATAACCTGAAAGCTACATATTTTTTAAGACTAGGTTTGATAAAATATGGAGAAAGGGAGAGAAAAGGCCCTAGAAAGCTTTCAGTGAAGAGGCGGGGCCAGGAGCTATGACTCGACCCCTGCAACCACAAATAGGTGAGTACACATACACACACGTGTACGTCAGGCCCATACTAGAGTATGCAGCACCAGTTTGGAACACATACCTGGTCAAGCACGTCAAGAAATTAGAGAAAGTGCAAAGGTTTGCGACAAGGTTAGTTCCAGAACTGAGGGGAATGTCCTACAAAGAAAGGTTAAGGGAAATCGGCCTGACAACACTGGAGGACAGGAGGGTTTACCTGGAGAGAGTTCCAGGGGTCAACGCCCCTGCGGCCCAGTCTGTGACCAGGCCTCATGTTGTATCAGGGCATGATCAACCAGGCTGTTACTGCTGGCCGCACGCAGTCCAATGTACGAACCACAGCCTGGCTGGTCAGGTACCGACTTTAGGTGCCTGTCCAGTGCCTGCTTGAAGACAGCTAGGGGTTTATTGGTAATCCCCCTGATGTATGCTGGGAGGCAGTTGAACAGTCTTGGGCCCCTGACACTTATTGTGTTGTCTCTCAACGTGCTAGTGGCACCCCTGCTTTTCATTGGGGGGATGATACATTGTCTGCCGAGTCTTTTGCTTTCGTCGGGAGTGACTCTCGTGGACAAGGTAGATAGAGACAGAATGTTCCAGAGAGGGGACACAGAAACAAGGGGTCGCAATTGGAAGTTGAAGACTCAGATAAGTCAAAGGGATGTTAGGGTGTGACAATAATCCAACTAGCAAAGTTTACATCTGGTGGTGGTGATTTAACCTGCCAAAGATACTTGTAACCCAGCTGGAGGCGGGCAGTAGTGACATCCAAGAGCCTGCTTATTTTGTTGGATGCACCATAGACATGTGGCTCCTCCTGCATGATAGAATGATGATAGATGGACTGACTGGTGTCAATCTCCCTGAGTCTTAAGTCAATAAAATTAAGTTGAAGTTCTTTTCGTATTATTGTTCTCAAACTGCTAACTGACAAGCCAAGATTGTAATCTACCCCCTCTTTGAAAGAATAAAACTTAGCCAATTTATCAGTTCTATCATGCATCTGAAGGCCAATGTGAGATGGAATCCACAGCATGTCTATCCACAATCCCACCATACCTGTGTCTGGCTTCTGACACAAGCATGCCACAATTTATACTTAATGAGTTGAGAGCATTTATGGATGACAGAGAATCAGTTACAATTAAAGAGTCAACCTTAGATACATGGACGCATTTGAGTGCAAGATTAGATTAGATTTTGCCACCGAAGTGGCTAGTTTATTGTGCACCCCATATCCATCCTGTGGACGGTAGCACAAGAGCATATGGATACACAAAAGGCACTAGGCCCCAAAAGGGTTAACAATTGTACATTTTGATTTATATCTACATTTCACTTATCTGTTACAAGCAAATTTAGGAAATTTGCTTAGTATAACTGGTATCTTATTTTCATTAATAAGATATCTTAATGAAAGGAGTCATTACACTATCATAAAAATCTACACTACACTACACTATCATAAAAATCTTTGAAAGGGTTCTAAGAAGCAAGATCGCCACCCATCTTGGTACCCATCAATTGCACAACCCAGGACAGCATGGGTTTAGAGCAGGCCGCTCCTGTCTGTCCCAACTACTGGACCACTACGACAAGGTCCTGGATGCTCTAGAAGATAAACAGAATGCAGATGTTATATACACAGATTTTGCAAAAGCCTTTGACAAGTGTGACCATGGTGTAATAGCACACAAAATGCGTGATAAAGGAATAACAGGAAAAGTTGGTAGATGGATCTATAATTTCCTAACATGTAGAACACAAAGAGTAGTAGTCAACAGAGTAAAGTATGAGGCAGCTACTGTGAAAAGCTCTGTTCCACAAGGCACAGTACTTGCTCCCATCCTATGCCTCATCTTCATATCAGTTATTGACAGGGATATAAGCCACAGTGCTGTGTCTTCCTTTGCAGATGACACCCGAATCTGTATGACAGTGTCCACCGTTGAAGACACGGCTAGACTCCAAGCAGACATAAACCAAATCTTTAAATGGGCTGCAGAAAACAATATGAAGGTTAATGATGAGAAATTTCAATTACTCAGATACGGAAAACGTGAAGAAATTAAAATCTCATCGGAGTACAAAACTAATTCCAACCACACAATAGAGCGAAAAACTAATGTCAAAGACCTGGGAGTGATCATGTCAGAGGATCTCACCTTCAAGGACCATAACATAGTAGCAATTGCATCTGCTCGAAAAATGGCAGGATGGATAATGAGAACCTTCAAAACCAGGGATGCCAAGCCCATGTTGACACTTTACAGATCGCTTGTTCTATCTAGGCTAGAATATTGCTGCACACTAACGGCACCTTTCAAGGCGGGTGAAATTGCTGACCTTGAAAATGTGCAGAGAACCTTCACCGCACGCATAAGTGTGATAAACCACCTCAACTACTGGGAGCGCTTGAAGTTCCTAAACCTGTACTCTCTAGAACGCAGGCGGGAGAGATACATTATTATATACACATGGAAAATTCTCGAGGGCTTAGTACCAAACTTGCACACAAAAATCACTCCCTATGAAAGCAAAAGACTCGGCAGGCGATGTAACATCCCCCCAATGAAGAGCAGGGGTGCCACTAGCATGTTGAGGGACAACACAATAAGTGTCAGGGGCCCAAGATTGTTCAACTGCCTCCCAGCATACATCAGGGGGATTACCAACAAACCCCTGGCTGTCTTCAAGCAGGCACTGGACAGGCACCTAAAGTCGGTACCTGACCTGCCGGGCTGTGGTTCGTACGTTGGACTGCGTGCGGCCAGCAGTAACAGCCTGGTTGATCAGGCTCTGGTCCAACAGGAGGCCTTGTCACGGACCGGGCCGCGGGGGCATTGACCCCTGAAATTCTCTCCAGGTAGACTCCAGGTAGACACTGAAATATACTCTGAGCCTTTTAAAGTCTTAATACAGGCTTGCATATGATAATTAACTGTCTATAAAACCAAACACTGTTGCTGAAGGTCAGAAATAATCCTAGTGTAGAGGTGAAAGAAAGTTGGCGTAGTTACTCGGGTGTAACTGGCGACCCATGCACCAACTACATAACACAGCGTCTTCACAGGAGGCGACTTCTTTGGAATGAATATGCGCTGACTCACAGAACCTGCGGCCTTATCGTCGGCGCTCAAAATATCTTCTTTCTACACCTGGTCTGTGAGTGGTGGTGGAAATGTACAAGCAGAGAGAGATATGTGGGTGATGGTGGTAGTATGGAAACTTATTTGGTTGATCAAGTTCCACAGGGTAAATAAGCCGTATGAAGCCTTAAAATACCACGGATAGGTCCTCTGAGTTTATGAAACCTCACATCCACCCAATCACACACACACACTATAGACAGTATAATAACCTATGTGACATGTCAAGATATCTTATTAATGAAATAAGATGCCAGTTGTACTAAGCAAATTTCCTAAATTTGCTTGTAACAGATAATTGAAATGTAGATATAAACCCAAATGTACAATTGTTAACCCCTTTGGGGCCTAGTGCCTAGGCCTTTTGTGTATCCATATGCTCTTGCGCTACCGTCCACAGGATGGATATGGGGTGCACAATAAACTAGCCACTTCGGTGGCAAAATAAAAAAAAAAAAAAAAAGAAATGACACTAAGAACTAATATGCAATACTGTCAGAAATAAACAATAAGTAAATTAAAATAGAGCACAAAATACTATGTAGAATAATTGCAGAAATTAGTCACCTGAGAACAATAAAGTAAGTTGCAGAAGTGACTAATGCGGCAATAAAAGTTAATTGTGCACTGGGAATATGTAGACTGAACACTTTATAATAATAATAATAATAATAATTTTTATTTGGACATGATACAAAGAATTACATTTGGTTATTGAGATTACATGAGGCGTACATGCCAAAAGCCCCTAGTATGCAGGGCATTTTGGGCAGCTTTAATTAATTTTTTATTGTAAATTAAGTAAATAGTGATATACTTAACTTTTGAGCAAATGAATTAAAAAAAAAAGTACAATGTATACAACGAAGAAGTGAACACTCATTGGCTGCTGAACACAGAAATCAAGGGACCACTCACAGGCATCTCTGTAAGACCAGGGTTCACTTACAGGTATCTGGTGTAAGACCAGGGTTCACTTACAGGTATCTGGTGTAAGACCAGGGTTCACTTACAGGTATCTGGTGTAAGACAGGGTTCCAGTTCAATGAACACCTCCAACCATGTACATGCACCTATCTAACTTAGGTTACTACTCATATTTACTACAGTTAGAAGTCCAACACAAGGTCTAACATAAACATTCAGACCTCTTGTATAGGTGCCAACAATATGGTACAATAATGGATTGTACAGACAAGGTCTTACACCTAATCACAAATTACAAAGATGAGAATAAAGGGAGGTAGAACGATAGGTAATATTGATCACAAAATTTAATTCAATGATAACTTAATCTTGAAATGATAACATTGCACAATTATGGTGAAGACAACCTCCAACACCCAACCACTAATTACATATATACATATACACATACACGGACATATACATACATACATACATACATATACATATACATACACATACACACACATATACACATATACATACACACACAAAACTAAACTATGTTGCAATTACAATGAGATAAATCACTGTCCGACTTCTTTGGGCCATCCTAGGTAACTCACACGTTACTATTTATGCATACATGAATGTAAGTGTGAGTGTTTGTTCAGTTGTACTTAGATGAACCGGTACCACATGATAGCATCCTTAGGTCTCTTCTATATCTGAGAAACACCGACGAGATGAGTAGCATTCTTGTCCATGATGCTTATGAGTAGAGAGTCAGCTGATGTTGTTTACACCAGCCAGGTGGCCCATGGCAGCGCCACCTGTCGCCGTCACTACAACTAGGACTTTTAAAGTTGGATGGCAGGGGTGTTAAGCTTGTCTTCAGTTCTGTAGCGCCCCAGGAGGCATCAACCGGCTTTACACACAATTTATAGATGTATTAAATTGTAGCAGGGAGGCGGTGAGAGAAAGCAGAACACTGCAATTGATTTGCTGAGGAAAGGGCAGGAGGGGGGTTGTCAGTGTGTGGCACTCGGGGGCGGGCAGCGGTGGGTGCGTTGCTAGGTGTTGGATGTAGAATGAACTAGCCTTGGCTCTAATACCTTTACTCCACCTCAACGGTTCGAAGAGTAAAAAGGGAGAGTTTAGCTGTGAAGGCAGGAACACTCATTCCATCGTAATATAATAACCACTACCAGCACACTGGCGCCTTATGGCTACCCACCTTTCTCAGCCAGCCACATTAGGCTTACGTTGGTACTGGTCACACACTCCTAGTTCAGCGTAATCCCCCTTATGTATGCTGGGAGGCAGTTGAACAATCTTGGGCCCCTGACACTTATTGTGTTGTCCCTCAACGTGCTAGTGGCACCCCTGCTTTTCATTGGGGGGATGTTACATCGCTTGCCGAGTCTTTTGCTTTCGTAGGGAGTGATTTTCGTGTGCAAATTTGGTACTAATCCCTCGAGAATTTTCCACGTGTATATAATAATGTATCTCTCCCACCTGCGTTCTAGGGAGTACAGGTTTAGGAACTTCAAGCGTTCGCAGTTATGCGTGCCATGAAGGTTCTCTGCACATTTTCAAGGTCAGCAATTTCACCTGCCTTGAAAGGTGCAGTTATTGTGCAGCAATATTCCAGCCTAGATAGAACAAGCAGGGGTCGAGTGTGTGTGTGTGTAGTGAGGTAGAGAGAGAGAGCAGGTCAGGTCAGGTCATGACCTCGCCAGTCGTATAAGGTCATTTGAGTCGAGTGGAGGTTATAGAATGTTATGGTTATTATCATTTTTTTAATGAAACGAGAAAAATTGTAAGTGTTTTGGGTGTTTGTGGATGAACTAAAGTTCTTCATTCGTGAAATGTAAAAAATATTGTGATTTGAGCCTTTCTGGTGAATTAGTAAAAAATATTGTGGACGAACTAGAGTTCTTAAATCGTGGTATGTAAAACTGTTATATGTTGTGGGTATTAAAACGTCTGAAAATTTGTTGAACTAGAGCCTTTCTGATGATAGAGCCTTTCTGATGAAATAGTAGCAGTTCGGGCTGAGTGTTTGAGGGGAGAGGACGTGTGTGAGTGAGGTCCTAGGCCTTGTATCCCAGGACTGCTTACTTCACTCGACTGACAACTCATCATGCAACTCATATCTTTGGATTGCAGCTGCATTGTTGCTGAAACTCTTATGTGTGAGCTGTGACTAGTGATCTACCTAGTTAAACGAAAAGTGTTGGTTTGAAGTGGCACAAGGTCTATCTTCAATACCCCTCGCCTGCCTCCTCCCCTCCTTCCTCTATTTAGAACTCAGCCATTCGCCTCTATTTACCTATGGTCTAGAGGCGGACCTTGCCTGCCCACATACGTGCCTGAGTGCCCCTGTCAGTCCTGCTGCCAGCACTCCACGATTTCTCACCCACCATTCTTATGAATGTGTCTCCTGTGTGCATACATGCCTGCACAAGTGTGCTAGAAGTTCTGCAAGTTTGGAGTGAGTAACATATTGCTGCACACTAACTGCATCTTTCAAGGCGGGTGAAATTGCTGACCTTGAAAATGTGCAGAGAACCTTCACGCACGCATAAGTGCGATAAACCACCTCAACTACTGGGAACGCTTGAAGTTCCTAAACCTGTACTCTCTAGAATGCAGGCGGGAGAGATACATTATTATATACACATGGAAAATTCTCGAGGGCTTAGTACCAAACTTGCACACAAAAATCACTCCGTACGAAAGCAAAAGACTCGGCAGGCGATGTAACATCCCCCCAATGAAGAGCAGGGGTGCCACTAGCACGTTGAGGGACAACACAATAAGTGTGAGGGGCCCAAGATTGTTCAACTGCCTCCCAGCATACATCAGGGGGATTACCAACAAGCCCTTGGCTGTCTTCAAGCAGGCACTGGACAGGCACCTCAAGTCGGTACCTGATCAGCCGGGCTGTGGTTCGTACGTTGGACTGCGTGCGGCCAGCAGTAACAGCCTGGTTGATCAGGCTGTGGTCCAACAGGAGGCCTGGTCACAGACCGGGCCGCGGGGGCGTTGACCCCTGGAATTCTCTCCAGGTAGACTCCAGGTAGTGGTTGGTAACTCTTGAGAAGTCTGGCTCAGTCAGTGACCTTGAGAGGCACTGTATCACCTGCTTGAGACTTTCACCCATATTGACTATGTGAAGAGAGGTGAATGTGCGTGCTCCGTTACCCCTGCTATTCTCCTGTATCTTCTGCCCACCGCCTTTAAAACAGCATCCAGTAAAGGCGGATTTCGCTGAACCAGGAGTGTGTGACCAGTACCAACGTAAGCCTAATGTGGCTGGCTGAGAAAGGTGGGTAGCCATAAGGCGCCAGTGTGCTGGTAGTGGTTATTATATTACGATGGAATGAGTGTTCCTGCCTTCACAGCTAAACTCTCCCTTTTTACTCTTCGAACCGTTGAGGTGGAGTAAAGGTATTAGAGCCAAGGCTAGTTCATTCTACATCCAACACCTAGCAACGCACCCACCGCTGCCCGCCCCCGAGTGCCACACACTGACAACCCCCCTCCTGCCCTTTCCTCAGCAAATCAATTGCAGTGTTCTGCTTTCTCTCACTGCCTCCCTGCTACAATTTGATACATCTATAAATTGTGTGTAAAGCCGGTTGATGCCTCCTGGGGAGCTACAGAACTTAAGACAAGCTTAACACCCCTGCCATCCAACTTTAAAAGTCCTAGTTGTAGTGACGGCGACAGGTGGTGCGGCCATGGGCCACCTGGCTGGTGTAAACAACATCAGCTGACTCTCTACTCATAAGCATCATGGACAAGAATGCTACTCATCTCGTCGGTGTTTCTCAGATATAAAAGAGACCTAAGGATGCTATCGTGTGGTACCGGTTCATCTAAGTACAACTGAACAAACACTCACACTTACATACATGTATGCATACATAGTAACGTGTGAGTTACCTAGGATGGCCCAAAGAAGTCGGACAGTGATTTATTTCATTGTAATTGCAACATAGTTTAGTTTTGTGTGTGTATGTATATGTGTGTGTATGTATATGTATATGTATATGTATATGTATGTATGTATGTATGTATGTATGTATGTATGTATGTATGTATGTATGTATATGTCCGTGTATGTGTATATGTATATATGTAATTAGTGGTTGGGTGTTGGAGGTTGTCTTCACCATCATTGTGCAATGTTATCATTTCAAGATTAAGTTATCATTGAATTAAATTTTGTGATCAATATTACCTATCAACAAAATGTGATCAGCCGTGAGGGAGCTTTCTCCAAATTCAACTTCAATAACAAAAACATAAGGTGGGACCAAGTAAACCAAGTCCTAAATGATATAAACTGGGATCGTCCCGCAGCTACTAAAAACAACAGACATAGCCCCGCTCCACAAAGGGGGCAGTAAAGCAATAGCAAAGAACTACAGACCAATTGCGCTAACGTCCCATATCATAAAAATCTTTGAAAGGGTTCTAAGAAGCAAGATCGCCACCCATCTTGATACCCATCAATTGCACAACCCAGGACAGCATGGGTTTAGAGCAGGCCGCTCCTGTCTGTCCCAACTACTGGACCACTACGACAAGGTCCTGGATGCTCTAGAAGATAAACAGAATGCAGATGTTATATACACAGATTTTGCAAAAGCCTTTGACAAGTGTGACCATGGTGTAATAGCACACAAAATGCGTGATAAAGGAATAACAGGAAAAGTTGGTAGATGGATTTATAATTTCCTAACACGTAGAACACAAAGAGTAGTAGTCAACAGAGTAAAGTCTGAGGCAGCTACTGTGAAAAGCTCTGTTCCACAAGGCACAGTACTTGCTCCCATCCTATTCCTCATCCTCATATCAGACATTGACAGGGATATAAGCCTCAGTGCTGTGTCTTCCTTTGCAGATGACACCCGAATCTGTATGACAGTGTCCACCGTTGAAGACACTGCAAGACTCCAAGCAGACATAAACCAAATCTTTAAATGGGCTGCAGAAAACAATATGAAGTTCAATGATGAAAAATTTCAATTACTCAGATACGGAAAACGTGAAGAAATTAAAATCTCATCGGAGTACAAAACTAATTCCAACCACACAATAGAGCTTAAAACTAATGTCAAAGACCTGGGAGTGATCATGTCAGAGGATCTCACCTTCAAGGACCATAACAATGTAGCAATTGCATCTGCTCAAAAAATGACAGGATGGATAATGAGAACCTTCAAAACCAGGGATGCCAAGCCCATGTTGACACTTTACAGATCGCTTGTTCTATCTAGGCTGGAATATTGTTGCACACTAACTGCCCCTTTTCAAGGCGGGTGAAATTGCTGACCTTGAAAATGTGCAGAGAACCTTCACCGCACGCATAAGTGCGATAAACCACCCAACTACTGGGAACGCTTGAAGTTCCTAAACCTGTACTCTCTAGAACGCAGGCGGAGAGATACATTATTATATACACATGGAAAATTCTCGGGGGCTTAGTACCAAACTTGCACACAAAAATCACTCCGACGAAAGCAAAAGACTCGCAGGCATGTAACATCCCCAATGAAGAGCAGGGTGCCACTAGCACGTTGAGGGACAACACAATAAGTGTGAGGGGCCCAAGATTGTTCAACTGCCTCCCAGCATACATCAGGGGGATTACCAACAAGCCCCTGGCTGTCTTCAAGCAGGCACTGGACAGGCACCTCAAGTCGGTACCTGATCAGCCGGGCTGTGGTTCGTACGTTGGACTGCGTGCGGCCAGCAGTAACAGCCTGGTTGATCAGGCTCTGGTCCAACAAGATGCCTGGTCACAGACCGGGCCGCGGGGGCGTTGACCCCTGGAATTCTCTCCAGGTAGACCAGGTATCGTTCTACCTCCCTTTATTTTCATCTTTGTAATTTGTGATTAGGTGTAAGACCTTGTCTGTACAATCCATTATTGTACCATATTGTTGGCACCCATACAAGAGGTCTGAATGTTTATGTTAGACCTTGTGTTGGACTTCTAACTGTAGTAAATATGAGTAGTAACCTAAGTTAGATAGGTGCATGTACATGGTTGAAGGTGTTCATTGAACTGGAACCCTGTCTTACACCAGATACCTGTAAGTGAACCCTGGTCTTACACCAGATACCTGTAAGTGAACCCTGGTCTTACACCAGATACCTGTAAGTGAACCCTGGTCTTACACCAGATACCTGTAAGTGAACCCTGGTCTTACACGATATGCCTGTGAGTGGTCCCTTGATTTCTGTGTTCAGCAGCCAGTGAGTGTTCACTTCTTCGTTGTATACATTGTACTTTTTTTTTTAATTCATTTGCTCAAAAGTTAAGTATATCACTATTTACTTAATTTACAATAAAAAATTAATTAAAGTGTTCAGTCTACATATTCCCAGTGCACAATTAACTTTTATTGCCACATTAGTCACTTCTGCAACTTATTTTATTGTTCTCCAGTGACTAATTTCTGCAATTCTGTAATTTTGTGCTCTATTTTAATTAATTATTGTTTATTTCTGACAGTATTGCATATTAGTTCTTAGTGTCATTTCTTTTAGATTTTTTTTTTTAGATTTTGCCACCGAAGTGGCTAGTTTATTGTGCACCCCATATACATCCTGTGGACGGTAGCGCAAGAGCATATGGATACACAAAAGGCCTAGGCACTAGGCCCCCAAAGGGGTTAACAATTGTACATTTGGGTTTATATCTACATTTCAATTATCTGTTACAAGCAAATTTAGGAAATTTGCTTAGTACAACTGGCATCTTATTTCATGAATAAGATATCTTGACATGTCACATAGGTTATTATACTGTCTATCTCTATATTCCTCAATAAGTGCACAATTAAGCACATAGTGTTCAAGACAGTGACCATATGCCTGATCACATAATTTGCATTTAGTTTGATCATCATCTGTGTCTCCCAAACTGTCAGAAGTACTTGTAGCCAAGCCTAAGCCTGGCCACTACAACATCAGTCAGTCTGTTCACATTGCAAGTTGCTCCATAAACATACTTATCTACGTTCATGTTATCATAGTGGGTTAAAGATCTACTCAATTTCAAGCCATCTGTAAGAAAGAAGCCAATGACTCTTGGCTTCAAAAGTTGCCTTGGAACTTGCTGCCAATTTGCCGGAAAATGCTTAGAAATAAAGGTTCTGAAGATAAGCATGTACAAACTATGTTATTTGCTCTTAAGTGTCTGCACACTGTAGGCAAAGCATAATAGTCTTACTATCTTATGAACAAGAGATTGTAATAACTCACTACAATGGATAGATTACAATTTTTTTCATGGAACATTGCTTCTATTAGGAAGCTTCGGCTTGGCTACAAGTACTTTTGGCAGTTTGGGAGATACACAGATGATGATCAAACTAAATGCAAATTATGTGATCAGGCATATGGTCACTGTCTTGAACACTATGTGCTGAATTGTCCACTTATTGAGGAATATAGAGATAGACAGTATAATAACCTATGTGACATGTCAAGATATCTTATTAGTGAAGGTAGGATACCACTTATTCTAAGCAAATTTCCTAAATTTGCTTGTAACAGATAAGTGAACTGTAGATATAAATCCAAATTAATTCATGAACATGCCTATCTGTGCTCATGATAATGCGAGCACAGGTGGGCATGTTTGTGGAGCAACTTGCAATGTGAACAGACTGACTGATGTTGTAGTGGCCAGGCTTAGGCTTGGCTACAGGTACTTCTGACAGTTTGGGAGACACAGATGATGATCAAACTAAATGCAAATTATGTGATCAGACATATGGTCACTGTCTTGAATACTATGTGCTTAATTGTGCACTTATTGAGGAATATAGAGATAGACAATATAATAACCTATGTGACATGTCAAGATATCTTATTCATGAAATAAGATACCTGCTTGTAATAGATAATTGAAATATAGATATAAACCCAAATGTACAATTGTTAACCCCTTTGGGGCCTAGTGCCTCAGGCCTTTTGTGTATCCATATGCTCTTGCGCTACCGTCCACAGGATGGATATGGGGTGCACAATAAACTAGCCACTTCGGTGGCAAAATCTAAAAAATCTAAAATCTATTAGGAAGCGGTGTCCTGACTTACATCATATTAGTGCAACCAAGAATATTGATGTCATCTGTTT
>WNWK01050320.1:0-12880 GCA_009830355.1 Cherax destructor | reverse complement strand
CCATCTACCTTCTTATTTTGGCACCTCAAGTTCCATTGATAAACTGCTTATTAGCCTTTTGTCAAACTCATGGAGAAAGTTCTACTCATAGCTAGATGTTTCAACATTATTCACACAAGAGACCACTATGATGTCTCTGGCCACACCAATGTTTACAGTCCTCAACTCCCCCAAAAAAGTTGGGAACACGTCTTGTTCATTCTGTCATGTCACTCAAGAGGGGAAAATGGAAAAAGAAAATGGCCCAAAAAAATGCTGACAAACAGTACTGATAAAAAGACTGGATGGAAAAAAAAAAGTGATAAAAGAGACTGAATAGAACAATAAAAAGTATAAATACAATGTAGGAACCGACAGTTCCCGACAGTCCTCCATACAACAGGTTACCTTTGTGGTCTAAACTACAATTGCTGGAAACTAACATAAAATTATTTCAGAAAAATATTTTGCCGATGAAAAATATTTAACGAAGACCGATCTTTATCTCAGCTAAATATATATGGGACAGTTTTTCCTACTGTTTATTTTCTGTTTGTAAAATTATAAAATATTGTGAACACTATAATAATAGGCACTATAATATTGTTTGTAGATAAAAAAAAGAATTGACTCCATGTCTACACTTAAAAAATCTCAATTTATTTAATTTGTTAAACTCAAAAATGTTAGGTTAATTGGGGTAGGCCAATCAAAAATATAATGATAAATAATTTTCTTGAATTACAGTAGACAAAAAAACAAGAAAAGCCGCCACGACTAGTCTATTTGCTAGAAAAAAATGAAGCAATATAAAATTTTCAAAAAAAGAGTAATTTTAATTTGTAGTTTCATCAATGATGAAACTTGGGCAGTGTATATCTTTAGTTATTGTATTTGCATGGTGGGCGGCATGCTACCCCAAACACTACATCATGCCCATCCCCCTTGCATGTTCTAAGCTTTTAAATTTTCCCTTCTTGAAATACTGTCTGCACATATAAATTCTTAAAAATTTTTCTTACCAATAATGATATATAACTCAAAAGATTTGGCATGAAAATCGGCACCATACCTTCTGCATCAAAAAATAATAATAATAATAATAATAATAATAATAATAATTTTTTTTCTATTTACTTCCCCACCAGGGAAAGGGGGGGAGAAGGCTGGCTAAGGAGAAGTTTCTAACCCCTTTTTTCCCAGAAATTTAGCCCTTCCACATGCATGGTTTAAGAGGAAGAATTCAATAATAATAATAATAAAAATATTATTTTTTTCAATATTTATCAAGAGCAAATCTGTTACAAACAGGTAGAAAAAAACTGTAGTAAAACTTACACAATTGTAATATTGATAGGTGGTAATGAGTAGTGTACTTTGTGAAGACGCTTTTTTTACCTGGTAAGACAGAGGAGGAGGAAGTATTCTCTCAAGTCATTTACCAGCCATGACTCTCTCTTAGTAGTGTACAACCATTTCTTGTCATCCTTTTACATTATTACAATGAAACTTGGGGTTTAATGTACCGGGCCCAACATACCGGAGTCTCAAAATTTTTTTCGAAAAAAATGACCTGGTTTTTTCAATATTTTTCTGGAGTACAAACATGTCGACTTGTTTAAATTTCAGTTGTAAACTTTACAGGAAAGCCATGTTTCAAAAGTGTTTTGAAGGCCCTCTGACAATGCCCTAACTCTCAGAGTTTTTTGGAAGAGTCAGTTCAAATCCCCAGTGTGTGAGGCCGATAAAGCTTGGCAAATATTTTTTTCGACATAAAATTTTTACAGTTCCAAACTGCCTAGAACCAATTTTAAAAAAGAGGTTCCTGTATTATTGCAAAACAGTGGTACTGAGTTTCGAGCTTAATTCATTTCAGAAGGCTGTTTGAGTGCCGAACAAAAAAATTTGTTCCCATAAGGAATAATGTAAATTAGATTAATCTGTTTCAGACCCCCCAAAAAACATTTCAAAAAACTTACAGAAATACACTTACATAATTTTTCGGTTTGGGGGCTGCCAAAATGAGGTACCACTGCATAAGTGGGCCCCGGTGTTTTTGGGTTTTTTCATTCCAGAATGCTTTCAATGCCCTTTCAAACAAATTTATTCCCATAAGGAATAATAAATTAGACAGTCCTTTTAGACCCCAAAAAAAACTTACAAAAGACTTACAAAAATACACTTACAAAATTTTTCGAGTTTTGGGGCATCATGAACACCGGGGTCCACTGTATTTTTAAAAAATCCCCTCTCGAGGTACGGTAAATGAAAAGAAACACTTTCATCATTATTCACTATCACGTCTTTCCAGAGGCCAAAAAATAACGGGTTTCCCAAACAGCAGATATTCCCCCCCCTCCTTCATAGGGCAGGCACTGATTCCCCCCACCACCATCACTACCACCACATCAATCATCATCACTTTGCATCTCACCACTGCCACAACCACCACCCCCCATCACAGTGCAGGCACTGTACTTCCCACCACCACAGTGCTGATAACATGACCGAACCTACACAAGGTTTAACATAATGAAATTTAAAAGCAAGAAGGAAGGAATTACCCTGGGACCCTTGGTCCTTTAGCGGGAACTTTTATTTTATTTCAGAGCTGGTATTTTGGGGTCAACTAAAAAATTGAACTTTTTTCAAACCCAGCAATATTTTTGTTAGAAATAAAGAGGAATTTTCCCAATGAGAGAAACTAAAAAAAAAACGCCAGCGAACCATTGTACCCAAAACAGTGCCTATAAACATCATTTTCACGAAGATAACTTTCATTTACAAGTATCAATGTATGAAAAATTAAATTTTTATGTGATATAAGTGGTACTCGGTTTTTGCATAAAACATTCCCGAATGCTGTTTGAGCGCCTTACAACGAATTTGTTCCTAAGGGCAAATGTAAATTAGATTAGTCCATTTCAGACTCCCAAAAAAACATTCAAAAAACTAAAAATAATACCTACGTAATTTTTGAGGGGAGCTGTAAAAACCAGGTACCACTGTACATGTTGTTTACTGAAAAATTTTTCACTTTTTTGAAATAACTTTTATATTACTATTAGTATTATTATTATTCGAGTATTATAGAAAATTTTACAGGTCACCCATCACGATTTAACATTTTCCCGGTTCCATCACCAATCCGCACAATTTTGGCTGGTTTTTCAAATTTCTAGTCCCCTCCCAACCCGTGTCATAAACGGGGGATTTTTTTGTTTCATTTAAACAATGGGAATTTAAGAAACAGAAAGATTTTGATTTTTCGGTGGAAACCAAAATTTGGGTAAAAGTAGCAAAAATGTTCAAATTTTGCCGAGCAAGAGAACAAATCACATCATGATCCAATACTTCCAACTGGAGGTTTTAAACATGATCACAAAGGGGTTGACATTATTTATACAATTATTACAAAAAGGTTTCCCCATAAAGTAAATTTTTTTTTTTGGGGAAAAAAAATTGAAATGGAAAGCAAGCGAAATATAAGTGAGGCCTAAAACATGTTATTTTAGTCCCGGGAATGTCTATTTTTTTATTAATATTTTAAATTCATCTCTTGAAATTTTTTGGAAATTAAATTAAAATTTCCCCTGTTTTATTATGGTTGAAATAGGAAAATGGGGGTTTCTTGTACCAACGACAGAATAGAAAGAATACTACAAAATAGCTAAGTCTGGTCAACTGGAACAAGGAAATTTGGGCCCAAAAAATAGGGCATAAAGCGTTCAAAATCGTTGATGCGTAAATAGTGCCAGGACCGTAACTTTGCGAGCAAATTTTAAGGTTTAAAATTTTTACTTTAGGTTTTTACCTTTGGAAAAAAATTCTTTATCATTTCATAAGATAAAATAATTTTTTTTTTTTTTGTGTGGGGGGTTTTTACACTGAGAGCAAGTTTACAAGCTGGGTCCACACTGAAAGAGTTAACACCTTGATGATTTACTGGGTATTTCAAGGGTAGCACGAGGTGGTTATGTTTGGGGTTTTTTTTAACCTAGTCACTTGTAATTCAGAAAAAACATAATCCAGCACCCTACAGGTCCCATGATACCGGGTTAGTGATGGTCAACCTGTTTTTTATTATTAATTTTTAAATTTTTATTATTTTATTTTTATTATTATTATTATACTGATAGGAAAGACAAACTATTAAGAGTCAAAAGCACCTGAAAAAGGGAAAGGGGGTTTGATCCAAGGAAGTAGAGGATAGCCCAAATTCTTGGGTGAAGAGAGGGGAAAGGGGGTAAAACCATCAGTTGACTGAGAGGTTAACAGCATATGATGTATCTCATTACCCAGCAGGTATTCCCAAGTTCATTACAGACAAAGACAAACGATAATAATATTCTTACCTTCACTTATTGATATCTATCATGCATTTATGCTCAGTTTACTGTATTCCCCAGCAGTTTAAACATAAAAGACATCTTCTTTGTAGTGTACTGTAAAATGTCATAATAATTTTAAGCTCCTTCAACTCTCCTTAATGAAGAGAGGAGAGTTTAGTCTACAAGATGCTGAGGTTAATTTTCTTGTTGTAGTACCATCAGTTTTAAAACATGCTTTAACCACCTGGGGATCCAATATGTTATATACCCAGAAAAAAAACTACCAGTATTTCTACCACTGTTGTGGCTTCTAACATTAAAAAAAGAAGATAGTTTTACAAAACTGGTCAGGGAGACAAAGAACACAAACACTACCAACTTGCAAACCCCCCCCAAAAAAAAAAAAAAAAAAAAAAAGTGGGGAAAAAGAGGCAAAGGGACTGGGGATGGCTGGAATGATAAGGGAAACATTGGGAGAAAGGATCAAGAGCCCCAAATTGAATGAGAGGGCAAGGGTTTTTAATAAGGAGGAGAAGATATCTAAGAGATCAAGAAGAGTTAAGCTGATGCTGCCAAGGCAAAGAAAAGAGCCTGGGAGAAACTGAAGTATAAATGGAATATAGAGGACTGATAGGGGCAAGTGCTGGGGCAGGAAATGTGGACAGTGAGAGGACTGGGAAAGGGGGGAAGGAATAAAGAAGCCCTTGAGGAAATATCAGGCCACAAGGATATCTGAGAGACAAAAAAAAAACAATCAAGAGGATACTTAAATGCAATCCAGAGTTATGGAGGGAAACAAAATGAGAAGAGAGGGAAGGGGTTATTTTTCATGGGGCCCATGAGGCAGAAGGGGAAAACCTATCACAAAAAAAGACAGGGAAGGTAAAAGAGATTTAGGGGCATCATTGCAGGAACAGGAGAAGACATGAATGAATTGACAAAATTTTTAAGACTTGGGTAGTACTCAAAGGAAAAGAACCACCCAATCAAATTTGACATTCAAGACAGAAATGGTAAAAAAAAGATCCTGCAGAGGAAACCAAAAGAAAAAGTACCAGAAAAAAGTCCCTCGACAGAAAAAGAACACACAAAAGAAGGGAACAACTGAGGGGTAAGAGAAAGATAATGCCAAAAATACTGAGGGGAATCAAAGGTTTTAGAGACAGGATTTTTTGGAGATGGGACACAGCAACAAGGGGTGACAATTGGAAGTTGAAGACTCAGATGAGTTACAGGGATGTTGGGAAGTTTTTCCCTTCAGTCATAGAGTTGTCGGGAAGGGGAACAATCTGGAAAGTGATGTGGTGGAGACAGGATCCATACACAGCTTTAAGAAGAGGTTAAAAGGCTTATGGAGCGGGGAGGGGCCCTTTTAGCAGCGATGAGTGAAGAGGGGGGAGCTGTGACTCAACCCTGCAACCACAAAAAGTATGTACGACTTTACGCACAGCGTGCGCGCATGCACACACACAAAAGTACTGCAGATCTTCGGGGTCTATAAATGAGGTCTTAGTTTAACTACTTAATGATACCAATTTAGTACAGCAGAGAGAGAGAGGGGTGAACAGAACACATAAACACTAAGCTCAATGCCCCAGGATAAAGATGTAATCAAAAAAATTTTATTAATGAAGTCTTCATCAGTGTGGAAGAGGGTTTCAGTTATAGGCTGAAAACAAAACTCCTTTTGGGGTTTGTTTCAATAAATCTTCAACATCACCCAAAATTTTCTAATACTTCTCCACCTCAAAATATTAACCCCAATACAGGGCCCCTCGGTTTTCATTCACCTCCAAACTCAACAATTATGTAAGTGTTTTTTTGGGGGGTGCTTTTGGAATTTATTTTGGGGGTTTTGAAACGTTTTAATCTAATTTACATTTGCCCTTTGGGAACAAATTGTTCAGTAACGGCACTCAAACAGCATTCTGGAAAAAATTTTGAATAAAAAACCGAGGGTCCACTGAAAGGGGGACCCTTTAACGAAATTAATCCATTCCAGGAGCTATTATTTAACCTGAATCTTTCGAATCCGAACCCTTTTTTCCCCATAAGAAATAATGTAAAACAATTAATCCTTTCCCAAATTAAAAAATATTCACAATAAAATAATATAAATAACATTTACTTACCTTTATTGAAGAGACTTGCAGGCTTCGGGGAAGATAGGGATGATGACAGGGGGGGGGGTGTTAGGGGTTTGGGAAGGGGGAAAAATCCTCCAAAGGACTTCAGGTGTCAAAGCCCCTCTGGGGTTACTTAAACCCTTGGTTTTTTAATGCCACTGGGGACCAGCTTGAGTCACTAGCCCCCTGCCTGGTGAAGTAACTGTCCACAGTCCTCTGTTTCTGGCGACTCTTTAATACTTTCCTGAAGTGCAACATGGCTCTGTCACTGAAGTGGTTGCAAGGAATGCTCATTTCAGCTTGCTCGGGGTGGTGTTTTTTCAATAAATGTCTGCAACTCTTTCCCACTTTGTAAAATCCCCTTTAAGCACTGAAGAAGGCACCTTTCACTCTCTCTCCTCCCCCCCTTTGTGAAGCAATAACTAGCTGTGGTCGGGTTGTTTTCCAGATGAAGCTCTTGCAGCTCTTAAAGTTATTAGCTCTATCCTGTGCTCCTCCACCAACTTTTCCACATCCTCACCACTCACCTCCAACCACAGGCTGTTCCCCAATGCCACAATATCTTCCACAACATGTTCCACAAGAGGACAGGGTCGGCAGGGTCAGGGTAAACCCTCAAATCCTTCAAAATCCCTCTTTTCAACACAACCCGGGCCCAAAGTGGTCTCCGCAATTAAAAAGTCCGGGAAGTCACTTCCCCCCGCCTTACCTATAAGGCTTTTTAAATGCACGATATTGAAGTGATCTTTCCAGAACTCTTTGGGGTCAATTCAGAGTCTTTTTGGTCACATTAAAGCATTCTGAAACACGGGGCTTTGGTGTACAGTTTTTTGAAGTTTGCAATGACCTGCGGGGTCCATGGGCTGGATGAGAGGAGGGTGTTGGGGAGGCAAGAACTTCACACTAATGAAACTGAATTTCATTGGGCAACAACTCTTCCAAGTTGTGAGGAGGGAGCAAGAGCATTGTCCAGTACCAGGAGGCACTTGAGTCCCAATTTCTTTTCCAGGAGGTTTTTCCCACACTGGGGCCAAACACTCCAGTCACCCATTTTTTGGGAAAATCCCCGGGTGGGTGACCCTTTCTTGGTGTTAGTTTCCCCCAATGCAAAATAAATTATTCTTGTCAACACTGTGTTTCTTGAAGGGTCTGAGATTTTCTGAGTGACACACCAGTAAAGGCTTCACTTTAAAATCACCAAGGGGATTGGCACACATCATAAGAGTTAGCCTGTCTTTAAAGGCTTGGGGCCCTAGCTGTCCCTTTTTTCCTCCTGAGTAATGAAGGTCCTGTTGGGCATTTTCCCAAAACGGGCCCCTTTTTCCCATCACAATTAAACACTTGTTGGGGTTCAAATTTTTCAGTGTCTATAAACCCCCCTGGAATTCCTACACAAATTTTTTAGCTGCACGTTTGTCTGAGTTTAGCTGCCTCACCATGCCTCACAACACTGTGTATGCCATTTACGTTTAAACCTCTCAAACCAGCCTTTGCTGGTTTTTTAAAATCACCGCCTCACTACTGGTTGCAGGCATTGTCTTGACAAGTTTCTGTGCAACTTTTTCCCTTTTTCACAAATTATTGCCATGGAAATACATCACCCGCTATCTGTTTTTCATTGATCCACACCATTGGTAACTTCTCAATCTCATCCACTTTTTTTGGGATCTTTGTTTCGTTAAAAAATTTAAACCCCTTTTTTTGCAAATTAGCTTCCTTGATCTCATTTCTTGCCAGGATGGGGTGCCGATAGTAGATGCACTTTTCTTGTACATCCTGGAAAAACACTCAGACATACCCCCACTCTCATTTTTTCAACAATCTCCCTTTTTGGTTCGATGGTGTTCCTCACCCCCTTTTTCCACACGGGTGCCACTTGGGAAACTTCTTTTGGGCCCATGGTGACTTATTTCACAGTAACAATCACTAAACCACAAAAAAAAACACCAAATGGGTTTTTGAATGTTTTGAAAAAAGGGGCTGGGTAAAAGTTTTTCAATGGAAACAACGCCACACGGGTTTTTGCGCACGCGCAGGCCAGGGGATGGCCCAATTTTTTAAAATTTTTTTTTTCATTCCCGATCCAAAAAAAAACTGCAACAATTTTTTTTTAACTAAACCTTTTTTAACCGAGGGTCTACTGTATATCACAATTCAAATTGATTTTTTTCTTTAGGGAGAGCTAGAATAACTGACTCACGAAATCGTAATGACACGATTAAACAAACCATACCATGGGCTGGGGGTTGGTTTTGGGCGTAAAAATGGAGTTTTGCAACTCACTAACTGCGAGTTCAGTCCCCGCCCAAGGTATGGTTTTTGAGCTAGGGAAAATATCTACTTCACTTAGTTTATCATGACTGTTTATGACTTTTTAAAAAAACCCTGACAATAAAAGTTATTTACTTACCCAGATTTTATCATTTTTGCTGCCAATTTTGGGCAGAGACGAGTTTTTGCCTTTTGAAAAAACAATAACAATATATTAACTTAGGGGTAAAGACTGTTTTTAAAGTAATATTCTTTATAGTGACCAGAGAACATTGTGACAGTGATAACTGTCTTAAACATTGTAACAATCTGTTATAGTGACCAGAGAACATTATAACATTCTGTTATAGTGACCAGAGAACATTATTTAAAATTCTGTTATAGTGACCAGAAAACAATTTTAAAAATTCTGTTATAGTGACCAAAAACATTATAACATTCTGTTATAGTGACCAGAGAACATTGCGACAGTGTTAACTGTCTTAAACATTGTAACATTCTCTTTTTAGTGACTAGAGAACATTGTGACAGTGTTAACTGTCTTAAACATTGTAACATTCTGTTATAATGACTATAGAACATTATAACATTCTGTTATAGTGACCAGAGAACATTATAACATTGTTATAAAAAATCAGAGAACATTATTCATTGTTACATTGAAAGAGAACATTATAACATTGTTAAGTGACCAGAGAACAATGTAACATTGTTATAGTGACCCAGAGAACAATGTAACATTGTTATAGTGACCAGAGAACACTATAAAAATTGTTATAGGGGACCCGAGAACAATGAACATTGTTATAGTGACCAGAGAACAATGTAACATTGTTTAGTGACCAGAGAACACTGTAACATTGTTATAGTGACCAGAGAACACTGCAACATTGTTATAGTGACCAGAGAACACTGTAACATTGTTATAGTGACCAGAGAACACTAAAATTGTTATAGTGACCAGAGAACACTGTAACATTTTTTAGTGACCAGAGAACACTTTTTAACATTGTTATAGTGACCAGAGAACAATTTAAAATTATAGTGACCAGGGGAAATGTAACATTTGTTATAGTGACCAGAGAACAATGTAACAGTGTTAACTGTCTTATTATAGCATTGGGTTTTAGTGACCAGAGTACATTATAACACCCCATAGTGACCAGAGAACATTATAACATTGTTTCTAATAAAGCAAAGCTGTCCTCCCTTTCCCTTTGGGTCAAAGTTGACAACCTCCCTGCTGAAGGTGTTTTAAGGGGCCCACAGGTTTAGTGCTTCCCTCATAAATAAAAACTACAAAATTTATAAAATGCAGATGTATTACTGTCACTACAGTGACTGTAATACAAAGTGTCACCATCACTACAGTGACTGTAATACAAAGGGCACCATCACTACAGTGACTGTAATACAAAATTTTCCATCACTACAGTGACTGTAATACAATGTGTCACCATCACATAGTACCAATACAATGTGTCACCATCACTACAGTGACTTTAAAACAAAAGTGTCACCATCACTACAGTCACTGAAAAATGTGTCACCATGACTAAGTGATTTTACAATGTGCCACCATGACTAATGAAAGGGTAATATGTGTCACCATCACTACAAATGACTAATACCCCGGGCACCATCACTACAGTGACTAATACAATGTGTCACCATCAATACAGTGACTAAAACAATTTTCACCATCAATTTCAGTGACTAATACAATGTGTCACCATCACTACAGTGACTAAATAATGTCAACATCCCACAGTGACAGTAATACAATGTCACCATCACTTACAAAGGGCTAATAAAAGTCACCCCCACTACAGGGCAGTAATACAAATTCACCCCATCACTACTGTGACAGTAATAAAATGTGTCACCACCACTACAGTGACAGTAATACAATTTTCACCATCACTACAGTGACAGTAATAAAATTTTCCCCCACCACTAAAGTGACAGTAAACAATATCTCACCATCACTACTGTGACAGTAATACAATGTGTCACCATTACTACAGTGACAGTAATACAATTTCTCACCACTACAGTGACAGGGAAAAAATGGGGAAGGTTTGATCCTCTGTCTCACTCTCAGCAGACAGAGGATCAAACCCCCACCATGTCTTTCGCCAAAAAGACCTACATGGGTTTTGGGAAATTAACATTTTTTTTTTAACAAGTCGGCCGTCTTAACCCATTCAGGGTGATCCAAAAAAAAAATTTCAAAAAGAAAAAATTATCATCATTCAAACTATCACCACACACATACATTAATACTGTCTTTGCAGAGGGGCCCAGATAAGACAGCTGGGGAACCCCCCCAGCTGTCACTATCCCAGACCCCCCCTTTGTGCAGGCATTTTACTTTCCCCTTTGCCCCAAGTCCAACTAAAAATTAAATGGTTTCCCAACCTTTTTCACACAAGTTACCCCTTGCCACACTCCAACAGACCCATGTCCCAAAACCATTGCCCCTTTCCCTCCTATTAAAGCCAACATGTTTGCTAAGCCCAGTCCCCAAAAAACCTCCTTACCCCTTTCCCCTCCAATTTTTTAGACACCCCTCCCCCCCTTCCTTCCCTCAGATTTTAGCCTGTCATTTCTTTGATCCATTTTTTAAATGCCCAAACCCCAACAACCCTTCATTCTGAAAATATTTTTAGTAACCCAAACCCCTTTCCCCTTTTTCCACATTCCAAATTTTTCGCATAATTTTTACACCACACTCCCCAGACAGACATCTCCACTGCCTCCAGCCCCCTCCTGAATTTGAACCCATGCCACACCCATAAGGGGGTACGACTTTTTTTTGACTTCCCTTTTTTCCCTCCCAGGGGAAACGTTGTCTCCACAGAAAAAGCCCCATCCCCTTTTTTTCCTTTAAAAGGGTTAACCTCCCCTTTCAAAAACCCATGCT
Organism: Cherax destructor; assembly: GCA_009830355.1. Taxonomy (NCBI): domain Eukaryota; kingdom Metazoa; phylum Arthropoda; class Malacostraca; order Decapoda; family Parastacidae; genus Cherax; species Cherax destructor. The sequence goes on along the minus strand of WNWK01050320.1, from coordinate 1,247 downwards.
GACACGTCCCCCAAAAATTTTAAAAACTTTTTTTTCCCATAATCCCTCTCTCCAAGGGATATAAATTTTTTTTTTATTTAAATTTTTTTGATCCCCTCATCACCTTACTTTTTTTGTTCACTTTTAATTTTCCCCTTACAACCTCCCAAACTCGCCATAACCTTGCAACTTTTCTTTAGAATCTCCATAAAATATCATCACAAAGTAACTTTTCAACTCCCATTTTGCATTTAATTTTAATTTAACATGAATTAATAATTAATCTATTCCCCCGGGAGTTATAGATAATAGAAATGTTAAACAAAGGACTTAACATGATTAATAATTAATTATTTCCTATTATAGATAAATAAATCAAAGGTTACATTTATACAAAGGTTCCCTTTATCAGTGTTTCTGTAGAGCTGGGAAGTTTTGACGGGAAGGTCAATCCGCAAAAAGCGACAAATTTTTTCCCACCGCCAGTCATGGTCTTAACTTTAGTGTTACCATTTCCTCCACTCTGTTCCACAGTCTAGTATATTGGGCAAAAATTGAAGCCTTTTTGCTGTCCTGAAACAAAATATAATAGAGATCATTGTCTTTTTTTTCTCAACAGCTTTTTTAAAATAAGGTAGAGGACTCAAAGAATGAAAATCATTCACCATCAGTTGTCAGCAGCTGTCTGGCCAGAAGCCCTGGGCATCAGTTCAAAAAATGTACTGAACTGTAACATCCTCACTCATCCATCAGAGTACAAGCACTGTACTTCTTACCTCCAGAACTGAACATCCTCACCAAACCTTTAGAGCAGACACAACTTTCCACCTAAAGAACTGAAACATCACAACCCATCCTTCAGAGTACAGACACTGTACTTCCCACTTCATGAATGTAACATCCCCACCCATCCTTCAGAGAAGACACTGAAATTTCCAGAACTGTAACATCCCCACCAATCCTTCAGAGTAAGACACTGTACTTTCCCCCCCTCCAGAAGTAAACGCACCCATCCTTCAGAGCAGACACTGTACTTCCCACCTCCAGAATGTAAATCACCGCCATGCTTTCCACAATTATTACGGTAGTAGTAGTAAAAGTAGGTTGGAGTCAGCAACCACCCCGGAGGTACTACCGCCCCCCAAGTGAGGGAAAACAAAGCCTGTATTTGTTTTACATGATGGAGGATTGCGGTGTCTTTTTTTTTGTCTCATAAACATGCAAGATTTCAGGTACGTCTTGCAAACCCACTTACACTTAGGTCACGC
>WNWK01050319.1:0-12880 GCA_009830355.1 Cherax destructor | reverse complement strand
AAAATATAACTTTTATAAGCTTTCGAATGATAAAATTTATGGCTGAGGAAAACATGAGTCCATTTAAGGTAATTAGGAGCGGAGTATGTTTTTGGGTTGCAGCGTTTTTGTGGGTGGAATGTGTTTGTATTCTGGTGCGTATATGAGTAAGCTGGGTAGGATTTGTGGTATGTTTCTGTGTGAGGCCTGTGTGTACTCACCAATTGTGGTTCAGGGTCGATTCACAGCTCCTGGCCCCACCTTTTAACTGGCCGCTACTAGATCACACTTCCTGCTCCATGAGCTTCATCATTCCTCTTCTTAAAGCTGTGTATGGATCCTGCCTCCACTACATCAGTTCACTGAGTATTCCACTTCCTGACAACTCTGTTATTGAAGAAATACTTCCTAAAATCCAACTTCCAACTGTGACCCTTGTTGCTGTGTCCCATCTCTGGAACATCCAGTCTCTGTCCACCTTGTCGATTCCTATCAGTATTTTATATGTCGTTATCATATCTTCCTATCTCTCCTTTCCTCCAGTGACGTCAGGTCGATTTCCATTAACCTTTCCTCGTAGGACATGCCCTTACCACCGGGACTAATTTTGTTGCAAACCTTTGCACTTTCTCTAGCTTACTTACGTGCTTGGTTGGGTGTGGATTCCAAACTGGTGCTGCATACTCCAATATAGGCCTAACATACACGGTGTACAGGGTCCTGAACGATTCCTTATTGATATGTCGGAATTGTGTTCTTAGGGTTGCTAGGCGCCCGTATGCTGCAACAGTTATTTGGTTGATGTGCGCCTCAGGAGATGTGCCCCTGTGTTACACTCACCCCAAGATCCATTTCTATAAATGTGGTTTGTAGTCTCTGACCCCTAGACTATACTTCGTCTGCGGTCTTCTTGCCCTTCCCCAAACTTCTTGAGTTTGTATTGGTGGGTTGAACTCCAGGAGCGAGTTTCTGACCAGGCTGCAGCCTGTCCAGATCCCTTTGTAGTTCTGCCTGGTACTCGTCCGATTGAATTATTCTCATCAACTTCACATCTTCTGCAAACAGGGACACTTCGAGTCAATTCCTTCAATCATGTATTTACAAATACCAGAAACAGCACTGGTCCTAGGACTGACCCCTGTGGAATCCCGCTCGTCACAGGCGCCCACTCCTGACACCTCGTCACTTACCATGACTCGCTGTTGCCTTCCGCACAGGTATTTCCTGATCCATTGCAGTGCCTTCCCTGTTATCCCTGCCTGGTCCTCCAGCTTTTGCACTAATCTCTTGTGTGGAACTGTGTCAAAAGCCTTACAGTCCAAGGAAACGCAATCAACCCACCCTCTCTCTTCTCTTTACTGCTGTCACCCTATTATAGAACTCCAATAGATTTGTGACACAGGATTTCCAGCCCTGAAACCGTGCTGGTAGTCGTTGATAACTCACTCCTTTCTAGGTGCTCCACCGCTCTTCTGATAATCTTCCATGGCTTTGCATACTATACATGTTAGTGACACTGGTCTGTAGTTTAATGCTTCGTGTCTGTCTCCTTTTTAAAAATTGGGACTACATTTGCTGTCTTCCATATCTCTGTGTTGAAGATTGTTGTTAGTGGTACACACAGCGCCTCTGCTCCTCTATCAGGACCCATAGAGAGATGTTATCAGGCCCCATCGCCTTTGCGGTATCTAGCTCGCTAAGCAGACTCTTCACTTCTTCCTCGGTTGTATGTATTGTGTCCAACATTTGAAGGTATACTCAACCTCTCTTTCATTCTGGAGTCCCTTCTGTCTCCTCTGTGAACACTTCTTTCAATCTCATGTTGAGCTCCTCACATACTTCACGGTCGTTTCATGTGATCTCTCCTCCTTCCTTCCTCCAGCCTGATTACCTGGTCCTTGACTGTTTTCCTCTGATGTGGCTGTACGACAGCTTCGGTCAGATTTGGCTTTCGCTGCTATGTCACTTTAGTGTTGTCGTTGGGCCTCCCTTCTTACCTGTGGATATTCATTTCTGCTCTACGACTGCTCTCTTTATTCTCCTGGGTCCTTTGCCTTCTATACTTCTTCCATTCTCTAGTAGACTTGGTTTTGGTCTCTCAACATCTTTGGTTGAACCATGGGCTCATCCTGGCTCTCTCGTTATTTCTGTTACCCTTGGGTACAAACTTCTCCTCAGCTTCCTGGCATATTGTTGTCATATATTCCATCATCTCATTTACTGACTTCTCTGCCAGTTCTCTGTCCCACTGAATCCCGAGCAGGAAATTCGTCTTGCTTGTGTAGTCCCCTCTCTTGTATTTTGGCTTCATTCGTCCTGCCCTTTCTGCTTCTCTTTCCAATTTTTTTTTATTAACACATCGGCCGATTCCCACCAAGGCAGGGTGGACCGAAAAAAAAAACTTTCATCATCATTCACTCCATCACTGTCTTGCCAGAGGGGTGCTTTTCACTACAGTTATAAAACTGCAACATTACCACCCTTCCTTCAGAGTGCAGATACTGTACTTCCATCTCCAGGACTCAAGTCCGGCCTGCCGGTTTCCTGAATCCTTCATAAATGTTACTTTGCTCACACTCCAACAGCACGTCAAATATTAAAACCATTTATCTCCATTCACTCCAATCAAATACTCTCACATGCTTGCTGGAAGTCCAAGCCCCTCGCACACAAACCTCCTTTACCCCTCCCTCGAACCTTTCCTAGGCCTACCTCTACCCGCCTTCCCTCCACTACAGATTTATACACTCTCAGAAGTCATTCTGTCTCGTTCCATTCTCTCTACATATCGAACCACCTCAACAACCCTCCCTCAGCCCTCTGGATAATAGTTTTGGTAATCCTGCACCTCCTCCTAATTTCCAAACTCTGAATTCTCTGCATTATATTCACACCACACATTGATGTCAGACATGACATCTCCACTGCCTCCAGCCTTCTCCTCGTTGCAACATTCATCACCCATGCTTCACACCCATATAAGAGTGTTGGTATAACTATACTCTCATACATTCCCATCTTTACTTCCATGGACAAAGTTCTTTGTCTCCACAGACTCCAAGTGCTCCACTCACCCTTTTCCCCTCATCAATTCTATGATTCACCTCATCCTTCATAGACCCATCTGCTGACATGTCCACTCCCAAATATCTGAATACATTCACCTCCTCCATACTCTCTCTCAATCCTGATATCCAATCTTTCGTCACCTAATATTTTTGTTATCCTCATCACCTTTTGCTTTCCTATATTCACTTTCAATTTTCTTCTTTTACACACCCTACCAAATTCATCCACCAACCTCTCAGCTTCTCTTCAGAATCTCCCAAAATCACAGTGTCATCAGCAAAAAGCAACTGTGACAACTCCCACTTTGTATTTGATTCTTTATCTTTAACCCCACACCTCTTGCCAAGACCCTCGCATTCACTTCTCTACAACCCCATCTATAATATATTGAACAACCATGGTGACATCACACATCCTTGTCTAAGGCCCACTTTTACTGGAAATAGTACCCCTCCCTCCTACACACTTTACCTGAGCCTCACTATCCTCCATAAAAACTCTTCACTGCTTTCAGTAACCTACCTCCTATTCCATACACCTGTCATATTGTCCCCCTATCCACCCTATCATACGCCTTTTCCAAATCCAAAAATGCCACAAAAACCTCTTTACCCTTATTCAAATACTGTTCCCCTATATGTTTCACTGTAAACACTTGGTCTACACACCCTCTACCTTTCCTAAAGCCCCCTTGTTCATCTGCTATCCTGCTCTCTGTCTTACTCTTAATTCTTTCAATAATAACTCTACCATACACTTTACCAGGTACACTCAACAGACTTACTCCCCTATAATTTTTGCACTCTTTTTTGTCCCCTTTGCCTTTATCAAAGGAACAATACACGCTCTCTGCCAATCCTAGGTACCTTACCCTCTTCCATACATTTATTAAATAATAGCACCAACCACTCCAAAACTATATCCCCACCTGCTTTTAACATTTCTATCTTTATCCCATCAATAACTACTATATATTCGAGGCTCAAAACCACATGGTCACTGGCCCCGAGGGGTCTTTCATATGTGATGTCCTCAATATCTGCACTACTCTAGGGTGAATACTAGGTTCAGTCTTGCTGGCTCATCCTCTCCTCTCTCTCTGGTAGTGTCTTTTAAGTGTTGGTACATGAGGTTTTCCAGTACCACCTCCATAATCTTAGCCCTCCACGTTTCTGGGTCCCCATGTGGCTCCAGGTTCTCCCAGTCGATTTCCTTGTGATTGAAGTCACCCAGAAATAGCATTTTTGCCCTGCTTGCATGAGCCTTTCTGGCCACTTCAGCAAGTGTGTCAACCATCGCTCTGTTACTCTCATCATACTCTTGCTTTCGCCTCCTGCTGTTCTGTGGTGGGTTATGCATCACTGCAATTACCACCAAGGGACCTCCAGACTGAAGTGTTCCTATTATGTAGTCTCTTGCTTCTCTGTCTCCTCTCTCCAGCTCATCAAAATCCCATTGGTTTTTGATGAGCCATTCCAGTCTTCCACCCCCTTCTGTCTCTCCTCAGGATCTATATCCAATTGGAAAGATGGCATCTTCTATCATTCCTGTGAGCTTGGTTTTTGTGAGAGCTTTGATGTCCGGTGAAGCCTCTTTGATTCTTTTGTGCCACTCCTCCCATTTATTTGTTATTCCATTAGGGTTGGTGTACCAACGCTGATGTGTGTATATGTGTACTCACCTAGTTGTGGTTGCAGGGGTCGAGTCACAGCTCCTGGTGTGTGTGTGTGTGAGTGTGTGTGAGTGTGTGTGTGTGTGTATGTGTGTGTCTATGTGTATGTGTGTGCTATGTGTTGCGCCCCTGAAAGGAGACAATGTATATAATGTATATTTGATGTATATTATCTTTCATATAATTTTATTTTGCCGATATTTTCATTAATATCTAAAATGAAAATACCTTGCTTTTTACTATTATTTGACTTACCTATGTCGTTAGGTAGGATGTAACATTTACACTTCACTGTGCTCACTGTTCGAGAGTTGTGTTTGGCTGTCCACATTGGTAAACTGCTTAGGTAACTATCAGTTCGCTTGTTTACCTCCCGGCGTCTCGACAGTACCACAGGAGAGTCATGTGATATTACCCGATATTTTTTTTTATATTTTTATTTAAATTCATTATACACAAATAAAACATTACAATAGTAAACTATGAAAATCCAAAAGACCAACAACAACTAACCAAAAACAGCCACATATTAACAGTCTATGCACATGAAAGAGATTAATACATATCATAAAATACCAATTGTCTCCCCTACAAACCCTCCCCCACACTACATAAACCCCATGTTCATGATCAATTGTTCAAAACAAAGTGCATACTTATCCAGAATGGAGCACATTGAGCCATGTCCATCTTCAACAAACCTTGCCAATATCCTAGACATGCCATTACATATATTGATTTTTCCAGGAAACCAATGATATATCAAAACATGATCTTTCTTGCTTACTGCCTATACACAAAACAACACGTATAATGATCAATAATGAATGTACACATGTACATTCTAATATGTACAAGTTATAATAAATATATGTACCCTTCGCCTGATACCACTGTCTCTAGCATTGTGGTAATACATGAATTACAACTAATTACGTTAGAACCCCTACCGACACCCCAACAAATTATTTACAACATGAAATGTAACAACGTCTACACACTTAGACGTATTAATATGAACACTAAGAACCACTGAAATGCCCCACACAAGAATAACATGTTACATACAATACATAAATATGGCACACATAATACAACACACAAATATTAAGTATAACATTACACATCTTCAGAAACACCATATACATGAATGCCAAAAAAACAAAATCTTATTCCTCATATCAACGTCATCACATTACATACAAATTTAAACTTTAAAATCTACCGCAACAAACCCATCATCCAACAAAACACCGAATCATGCACTGATATCCCAGAGTAACACCACCGTAACTGTGTTTTCCATAACATTGAAATGACAACAGATGCACGTATGCAACCACTCATAATGCACTGCATCGTCCCATTCCATAGGAACGCCGCTATACCATATTTAAAACCTCCTCCACCAATTGAAATGCACAGTACTGGACAAACCCTCACTCTCCCCTTACTGACCCCCTTTTCACCCCATCCCTTCTTGCATACTTTCCTCTGCTCTAGTCATGCGTCCCCACCCAAATCAGGTGTTAGTAGTCCTCCGTGCCCTCTATCGGCCCCCTCCAAACCCACACACCTCTATTTCACCTTTCCCCCAAATCACTCACCTCCTGTCAACACACCCACTCCACCTATAGCCTGGATGTCCAGCCCTTGTTAGGACCCCCCATAGATCCCCCATACTCATGTTCCTGTACCCCTCCGCAAAAGCCGACTCCCATCCCTACCATACACCACCCTATTCCTACACTTGGTGCGAGTACATGCTTGCCGCACAGCCCTCATCCTCTCCCTGTTACTCTTGTCCCTTAATCTCCATGCTCCACACACATAATCTACCATACAATACATAATCCCCTCCTTTCTCTATGCCCCACTCCCTATATCCAGGTATATCGCTCTTAGCATTGAAATGCCACCCCCCCCAACCCTTGAATGATTCCACCCAACCATTCCTCACCTCCCCAATGCTTCGCAAAAAATACACCACATGCAATGCTGATTCCATCACGCCACACTTCTCACACCTACCATCCTGCACTAAACCCATGGTGAATAGAATTGCCTGCGAAGCCACCACTCCATGCATGAATCTGTACATATGCTCCCCGTCCCTTTCCCTCAACCTTAATTCCTGAACCCTCCCAAATGCTTCTCCAGTCATATGTGGGGTACACCGCCACCCCTCCACCACCTCGTTCCCATTCCCCACTCTTACCATTACTCCTGTCCGTATCTTGTGAGGTTCCGCCATCACCATCAAATTTCTCAACATATCCCTGCAAAAAGCCAATTCCGTCCCTCCCCACCACTCCCTACCTCCCTCAGCACCCCCACCCCATCTTCTCCACACCTCCCCAGACCCCCTGTCTCACCATGCATCTTCTAACAAACGCACATATAAGCCTACGCTCCACCCAAATCAACCCTAAACCTCCACGCCTAATGCTGTTTCGCACGATGTCCTTCCTAAGCCAATGTCGCCCACCCGCCAAATGTGCCTATACACCTACCCTCCAGCTCCCTCACATCCTCCGTCCTTAATGGATACACGACTGCCACATGCCACAATCTACTATAAACCAAGCTGTTTACAACAATCACCCTCTGCCCCAAGGTCAGGTCCCCGCCCTCCAACTATTAATACGATCCTTCGCCCCTGCACGACCCTTCGCGAATTTACTTCCCTAGCCATGACCCCCTCCTCATAAAGATAATCCCACATATTTTGACGCTATCTACGATATGCCACCCAAACCTCGTGCCAATCTCCCGCCCACCCACGTCCCCACCTCCATCAACTCGACTTTCCTCCGTTCACCCTCATTCCCGTCGCCGAACAAAACAAACTTAGAGCCCTCCCACCCACTCTAAATCCTTCCTACTACCCACAAGCACCGTTGTGTCATCAACGTACCCACAATGCCCGCCTGTCCTCCCACCTCCACTACCCCGTCCCTCCTATCCCTCCCCACTAACCTGTAAACGGGTCCTGCAGACAGGCAAACAGAATTTGCGACAGGGGACAACCCTGCCGCAGCCCCTGTTCATCTTTACCACACTCCCTAACCTTCCATTCACCTGAATCCTTACGCTCGCCCCCCATACAAAGACCGTCCCATTGAACAACTTCCCCCCCAAATCCCTGTCGTCGCATAATCTCTAGCAACACATCCCTATTCACACTGTCGTAAGCCCCCCTCCAGTCCAACGTCAACACTCCCCCTCCCCACACCTATCTAAAAACCCCCTTAATCCTTTCCTGCCCCTTGGTCACTCCCCTGCCCGGTATTCCCCTGCCCTCTTCAATCACTCTTTCCACCACCTGTTTTAATCTGTTACCCAAAATCTTCGCGTATATTTTATAGTCAGTATTCATTAACATCAACGGCCTGTAATTACTAACCTTGTTCCCCTCCTTCCCCTTCTTCACCAAAACCACCACCCCCATACCCATTTCCCTCCCCATCACCCCTTCCCTTTTCATACAGTTCATCACCCCAGTGACACATTCCCGCAAAGCACCCCAGTTCTCCCTATAAAATTCATTTGCAATCCCATCTATTCCTGGTGCCTTCCCTTTGCTGAGACCATTCACTGCCTCCACACCTCATCCTCCCGTATCTCCCCTCCACCCCTCCTGTCCTCCTCCCCATCCTCTCCTTAACCCTCTCTGTAGCAACATCCCTCCACTCCTTTTATCTCTACTTTTTCCAAATATTTAGCAAACCATTTATCAACATACACCCCCATTGCTTCCGTACCTCTTATCCATGTTCCCCTCTCATATCTCCCTAGGTTCTCATCCACCTCAAACACTCCACTGAAATCGCCTCTGCGTGCTCTGCACCTCCCAATACATACTTTGAGGGTTTATCCCCACAGGACCTCCTCCAACCCCGCTTTCATCTTGCAAGCCCCGAATCTTTCATTCTGAATTTCCTCTAATTGCTCCTTCAACTGCCTAATCTCCCCCATCACCTTATAACCCCTCTGTCATGACAGTCCTGCAGTAACCCCTCAATATAATTTTGCAACCCGTACCTCCATGCCGCCTCCTCCTTCCCAACCTCCGATAGTACTGTCGGATGAACTGCTTTCCCTCCTGCGCCCACCATTCCACTAAATTTCCCCTCCCTTCCGCTTCTCCCACCCCTCCCCACCAGCTCCTGAAAGCCTCCTTCTGCTCTATTCCCAACAACAGTCTAGTATTCAACTTCCAATAGCTTTTATATTGTTTCGCTACCCCGACCAATCCACCTCCACCAACACTCCCTATGGTCAGAAAATCCCACGTCCACTGTACTAACCCTTCCCACCTGCACACTTCCGAAACATACAACCTATCTAGCCTAGCCCCGTATCCGCCTGACAAAAGTGTGCTCACTCACACCCCCACCCCAACGATATCCCTCAATCCCGCACTCCCCAACAAGTCCCTCAGTTCCACCAACACGCAACCCGCACCCTAGGCTCCACATCCTTCCTTCTGATCACGCAGTTGTAATCTCCCCTACAACTGCCACACCCGTAAATCCTAAATGCAAACACCATTGAGTCCTGACAAATTCCTTCTTTACCTTCCCTGACCTGTCAGCTGGCATATACACCCCCATAAAACAGACGCGAACCCCACCCCAATCCCCTTCCACCCTGACAATCCTACCCCCTCCGCATTCCTCCCATGCCATTAGTCGAAAAGGGCTGGACTCCGCCACTGCCACTGCCGACCCACCCTTTAATTTCCTGATGACCCTGCATATACTCTGTATCCTTTCAAACTCAGCTCCCTTCCACACCGAAAATTGTGTTCCTGTATGAATGCTACAGTCACTCCATACCTACGTAATGTACCCTCCACCCATGCTCGTTTAATTTCATCCCGTAATCCATTCACATTTATAGTTAAACACTGGAAATCACTTGTGAGGGTTTGTCCTTTGACCTCGGTGGATGCTGCGATGAAGCCTTCACCTTACTCCCGCTTTACTCGCTATTTTTCCACCCTGTCCTTCCCTTATCCTTCATCAAGTCTAAATCCTTCCTCGCAACATCCACCAAAGGTTTTTTACATGTCCTCTGTGCAGGAGTTAGTACGTCATCACTGTCCGAAATTGTACCCGACCTCTTTCGAGTCCCAGTCACCACATGCATAGTACTCTCTTCTGCTGAGCGGTGCACCTCCACTGTCACCTGCTCAGTCTCCATGAATCCCTTCCCTGTGTCCTCCTGGACCATACTTTCCACCAGCTTCACTGCCTCATCCAATTCAGCACTCACCTCCCCACTTAATACAGGCAAAGGTTCCTCCAATAAGCCTTGCAACACCTCCTCCAGTGGCTCCTCCTGACTCACACACTCTGCATCCCCACATCCACCAGTAACCTCCTTCTGCCCAGACCCCTGAGGCAATGTATGACATCTCTCCTCAGGGCCCTCCACTATTTCACTCCACAACTTTGTACGCCTCTCTGTGACTACTGTTCCCTCGTTCTTACGATGCTCCTCTTGTGCCATCTGCCCCCGTTGTCCTGCATCAGTCCTCTGATGCGATCGCCTCATACAGTCAGCGGCTATGTGACCAATAGACCCACACAGCCTGCACGTTCGTTGTTGGCCCACATAAGTCACATAAACTTGTGTGTGGAACTCAGGCAGGATGACATATGAAGGTATCGGTCTCTTCAGTGTCATCTTCAGTGAGAAAGACCCTTCAAACAGGCCCACCATGGGCCCCTCACTCCATGTCCCTGTTGTTACAGCATGTATCGTCCCGTAGTCGCTGAAAACCTTGCTGATGTCCATCTGGTCAGACTCGAACGGCACGTTCTTAATCTTAACCCAAGTGTAGGTTCTTGAAACATCCTTCAATCTCACTTGTAGGCCGGTGCGCACAGTATACACCCGATCCTGATGCCGGTCGACCAACCTCTCATAAACGTCAGCTGTGAGAAATTTCACAAACACCCTGGTCATGCCGTTCAATGCCACGCCGTACAAATCTGCCACCTCAATGTTGTAGACGTCCTTCAGGATACCTGGAAGGACAGTGGCTGCCGTGGCAGGCTGCAGTACTCCTGTGACCATGTCGATGCAGACTGTGTTCACTCTTCTTCTGCCGGCCGACGCCATTGTTGACTGAAAACCAAGTTGGCTCAGAGCGTCACCAGGGGTCAGCACCAGCGCAGAGAACCACCTCACCCCACCAAGGCTGGGTGACGAATGTTACCCGATATGAGGCTTGTAGTTGAGAAATCGTTCTCTCCATAGCTGGTCATCGCTCGACAAGCAGTGCTCTCTCCATCTGTTCCTGGTGTGGGGAGCATGGCTCTCTTTATCTGTTCCTAATCCTGGAAGCATCTCTCTCGTCTCTGTCTGTTTGTTATTTAGACTCTGTTTTGGTAGAGATTGATTTCTTTGGTGAGTCGAAACATACATCTTGTAACTCTGTGTACATTGCATTGTTCAGACTTAGTAATTTTTGACGTTTTGTTGAGGTTGTGTGTCGTACCGGCAATATAAGTCAACCCAGGTCCCAAGCTAAAGCTTCTGACCTCTTTTGTGAGGCATCTACGCACCGTCGTAGTCGGGGATTTGGTTATGCTGAACTTAGATTCAGTATTAAGGGAGTTTTATGACTTTTATGGAGGATCTGCTGATGGTCAACAGTAAGGGTCGTTATTTTGTCTCTTTGATCCTGACTCTGTGCTGCTGCTGCTTTTTACATTATTATTGTTCGGCGAATCGTTCGTCATATTGTTCAAGCAAGCTGTTTTAATTGCCTTGTTGGTCAAGAAGATAGATTATTTGATGACGTTTAGTCAGTCACTGTTTAAGTCTAAGTTGAGTCTAGTCTTATTGAGACATAACGAACAACTTTGAGCACCTACACACATTCTCACACACACGCTTGTATATACCAGTATTATTTTTATATTTAACAACGTATCAGACGGAACTTAAGAGTCATACTGATGCGAAATGTGCCTTCAGCACTATACTACTATATGTACAATTTAACTTTGCACTACAAGAGATTGTAGGAGCTTATATCCCGAATTATATCAGATTACTTTGATTTTGCCCACCTAGACAATTTTGGTAATAAATATATAAATTTTTATTTCGTTAGTATCCTAAATCGCTATTAAAATTTACCTTAATTTTAAAGGATAACTGGACCAGAATACTTTCTGACAAACTTACAAAACCAGAAACAGGCTAGATGCGAGAGAGGGATCAATAAGTTGACCTAGTATTATCTGGGGATAAACATTTGTGTGTGTGTATGTATGTATGTGTATTTGTATGTGTGAATGTGTGTATGTGTGTGTATGTGTATGTGTGTATGTGTGTGTGCATGTGTGTGTGCATGTGTGTGTGCGTAATTCGGGGAGGGGGGAATTAAAAGTGAGAGAATAGAAGACAGAAGATACTGGAAAAGGGAATGGAACGATTATCAATACTTATTGTCCATAACCTGAGATGATTGGTCCAGTCAGAGGAAGTAGGAAGTAATGAACATTTTCCTCCTGAATATTAAAGAATTTAATGCGAGTACCTCTAACAGTCCTCCAGGATGAGTCTAACTGGGCAAAGACAACAAAGATGATATTTCCTCCATCCTTCCTGTCCGTCCTATCTCGCACAACATAGGGTTGGGCCGAGGACAAAGCCACATTTCATAAAATCAAGCTCCGATCGGATCTACGTCCGAGAATAGAGCAGGTGGATACGAACCTTCCAAAATATGAATTGAGTTTAGAGAGGAGTCAAGAAAAAAATATGAAATAGTACATGGAAGGAGATAATAAAGGCGTTCATATGATATTCGGTGAAGCATAAAAGCAGCTCCTTTAAGGATGATCAGAACCTAATAAACAAGGTTGAAAGTTTATTCTGATTCTTCACAGAGGCAAAGATTTTTTTACAATTGATTTATTTAGTAACATAAGTGTAAATTACCTGGGATAACCCACTAAAGTTATTCAGAGATGGAAAGAAAAAGTCTCATACCTGCGGGGTTCATAAAGATCAAAAAGTCACAGTACCGTGACTGGAAAAATACACAAATAACTCGCACATGTGAGAAAGAAGTTCATGATGACGTTTGTGTATCATTCAGAGTGACGTCTCTTTCGATGGGGGTCCTTGCGCACT
>WNWK01050318.1:0-12881 GCA_009830355.1 Cherax destructor | reverse complement strand
AGATCAGAAAAATGTGTTAAAATCGCATTTTAGGCATATTAGACTTTTTAGAGCGGTTTGATCTTTTCGGGCAAAACTCTTTTTTCAGCAAAAATACTTAGATTTTCCCTTTTTAAAATTTTAAATTTCCCCAATTGAAATTTTAAAGGGAAAATTAAAAAAAATTTTTATGATTTTCTATTAGGAAGCGGGGGTTATAGGTATATTTTATAAAAAAATGGTTTTCGAAAATCCCGAAAATTTAAATCGTAAAAAAATGCAAAAAAATAAAGTTTTATGGCATTTTAAATAATTTATTTACTATTAAAAAACCCTTTTAAAAATTTTAAAAAAATCAATATTTATATTGAATTTTCCCATTTTTTTCCCCAAAAATTTAAAAATCTTATTTTTTTTCTTTTATTTCAATTTTAAACATTTTGGGTTACCTGGCAAAATCAAAAAAATCTAAAAAATCTATAAAAATCTATAAAAATTATAAAAATCAATTTTTTTTATAAATTTTCTTTTTTCCAAAAAAAACAAAAAACATTAAAAACCAAGAAAAATGTGTAAAATCTTTTTTTTATATTTCGTTTTTTTAAACGGTTTGGGTGCTTTTCTGGCAAAATTCATTTTTAAAAAAAATCTTTTTTTTTCCCCTTTTAAATAAATTTTTTTTTTAAATTTTTAAATTTGGGGGGAAAATAAGCAAATTTTATGTTTTTTTTTTGGAAAAACACTCTATTATTTTTATAAAAAAAATTTTTTTTTCACAAAATCCTTGAAAATCCCTAAATCGTCAAAAAAAAAAAAAAATCAAGTTTTATAGCTTTTTAAAAATATTTTTTTATTTACTTTTTTTTAAAAAACCCCATTAAAAATAAAAAAAATTTTAAATTTTTTTAAATTTTTTCATATTATTTTCGAAAAAAAAAAAGATAAAAAAAAATGTGCTAAAATATTTTTTTTTGCATATTTCGTTTTTTTAGAGCGGTTTGAGTGTTTTTGGGGGCCTTTTTTTCAAAATCCCCGGTTTTACCTTTTAAAAAAATTTTCCCCCCCCAAATTAAATTTATATAAAAAAGTTTATGATTTTTTTAGGAACCTTAATTATAGGTTTTTTTTATCAAAAAAATATTTTTTCAGAAAATCCTTAAAAACCCCCTTTTTAAATCAAAAAAAATGCAATAAAATAAAGGTATATATTTTTTTAAAATTATATATTAATTTTTTATATATTTTAAAAAAAACCCTTTTAAAAAATCAAAAAAATCTTTTTTTGGAAAATTTTTAAAAATTTTATTTTAAAATATAAAAAAAAACATTAAAAACAATTTTTAAAAAAATCGTATTTTTTTATATTTCAGTTTTTAAAGGAAAAAATTTGCTTTTTAAAAAAAAATTTTTTCCACCCAAAATCTTGGTTTTTCCCCCTTTTTAAATAATTTCAAATTTTTAAATTTGGGGGGAAAAGTAAAAAATTTTTTATGTTTTTTTTTAGGAAAAATTTTTTTTCCCCAAAAATCCAAAAAATTTAAAAAATTTCAAAAAATGAAAAAAAAAAAGTTTTATATTTTTTTAAAATTTTTTAATTATTTTTTTTTTAAAAAAACCCTTTTTAAAAAATCAAAAAAAAATTTTTTTAAAAAATTTTTATATTATTTTCAAAATTTTTAAAAAAGATCAGAAAAATTTAAAAAAATCTTATTTTTTTTTTTTGGCTTTTAGAGCGGTTTGGGTGTTTTTTTCTCCCAAAACTCATTTTAAAGCTAAAATCTTAGTTTTTCCCATTTAAAAAATTCTTTTTAAAAATTTTGGGGAAAAAAAAAACCCAAAAATTTTTTTTTTTTTAAAATTTTTAAGGTATTTTTTTTAAAAAAAATATTTTTCAAAAACCCCCTTGAAAATGGGGGGAAATCTTAAAAAAATTCAAAAAAAAAAAGGTTTTTCCCCTTTTGAATTTTTTTTAATTTTTTTTTTTTAAAAAACCCCTTTAAAAAATTTTTTAAAAAAAATCAATATTTTTATAGAATATTTCATATTATTTTCGAAAAATACATAAAATTTTTAAAAAAAGATCAGAAAAATTTTTAAAAAATCGCATTTTATGGCTTTTTTGGTTTAAGGGGGTTTTTTTTTTCTAAAAATTTTTTTTTGGGAAAAAAATTGGGTTTTTTCCATTTTTTTAAAAAAAATTTTTTATATTTTGAAATTTAAATTTTTTTTAAAAAAATTAAGCGGAAATGATTTTCTTTGGGAAGGCTTACTTGGGGGTTATTTTTATCAAAAAAAATTTTTCAAAAACCCCCAAAAAATGGAAAAAAAAAGGGGAAAAAATTTTTTTTTTAAAAATTTTTTTTGAATTTTTTTAATTTTTTAAATTTTTTTTAAAAAAATCCCATTAAAAATCTATAAAAATCAATATTTTTATAGAATATTTCATTTTTTTTCGAAATATACATAAAATTTTTAAAAAAAACCAAGAAAAATTTTCAAAATCTTTTTTATTCATTTTTTAAAAAGTTTTAAAAATTTTTCAAAAAAACTCTTTTTTAAAAAAATCCTTGTTTTTATTTTTAAATAAATTCTGAAATTTTGGGGGAAAAAAGTAACAAAATTTTATGTTTTTTTTTGGGGGAAAATTCTTATGGTATTTTTAAAAAAAAAATTTTTTTTTCAGAAAATTTTGAAAATCCTTAAATCAAAAAAAATTCAATAATTCAATTTTATTTTTTGAATTTTTAAAAATTTTTACTTTTTTTTAAAAAAATCCTTTAAAAATCAAAAAAATCAATTTTTTATGAATTTTTCTATTATTTTAAAAATACATAAACTCAGAAAAATTTTCCAAAAAATGTTTTTTGCATATTTCGACGTTTGAGCGGTTTAAATTTTTTTAAAACTCTTTTTTTTAAAAATTTTTTTTTTTTCCCTTTTTTAAAAAAAATCTCTTTGTTGGGGAATTTAAAAAAATGAAATTTTTTGGGGTTTTTCTTTTGGGAAAAAAATTTTTTTTTTCAAAAATCCCAAAATGCCAAATCGTCAAAAAAGAAATAAAAACCCTTTTTTATGGCATTTTAAATTTTTTAAAATTTTTTTTAAAATTTTTTTTAAAACCCCCCTTAAAAAAATCTATAAAAATAAATTTTTTTTAAAAGGAATTTTTCCCCTTTTTTTTCAAAAAAAATGAAACATTAAAAAAATCAGAAAAATGTGCTAAAATCATTTTCTTTTT
The DNA here is from genome assembly GCA_009830355.1 of Cherax destructor. Taxonomy (NCBI): domain Eukaryota; kingdom Metazoa; phylum Arthropoda; class Malacostraca; order Decapoda; family Parastacidae; genus Cherax; species Cherax destructor. Next base: position 9,664 of record WNWK01050318.1, on the reverse strand, counting down.
TCATTTAAAATTTGTTTTTTTTCAAAACTCTTTTCAGCAAAAATTTTGATTTTCCCCCCAAAAAAAAAAATTTCCCCAATTGAAATTTGGGGAAAAATGGAAAAATTTTATGATTTTCTTTTAAAAACCTTATGGGTTATATTTATCTAAAAAAGTTTAAAAAAATCAAAAAAATGCCTTAAATCAAAAAAATTTAAAAAAATCGTATTTTATATTTCAGTTTTAAAAGCGGTTTGGGTGCTTTTCGGGAAAAAAAAAAATTTTTTTAAAAAAAAATTTTTTTTTTCACCCAAATTTTCAAAATTAAAAATTTGGGGAAAAATAACCCAAAATTTTGTGTTTTTTTTTGGAAGCTTATAGGGTTTATTTTTATCTAAAAAATTTTTTAAAATTAAAAACCCCTAAAATCATTTAAAAAAAGGTTTTTTTTTTGGATAATTAATTTTTTTTAAATTTTTAAAAACCCCAAAAATAAAATAAATTTTTTTTGTTTTCTTTATTTTCAAAATGCTGAAAAAAATTAATAAAAAAAATGTTTAAAATTTTTTTGTTGTTTCAGGTTTTAAAACTTTTTTAAAGGTTTTTAAAAAAAAAATTGTTTTAAAACTAAAAATTGGATTTTTTTTTTAAAATCAATTTCTCAAGGGGTGGAAAAGTAAAAATTTTTTTATGTTTTTCTTTTCCCCCCCTTATACCTTTTTTTAAAAAAAGGGGGTTTTTAAAAAATTCTTAAAAAATTGCCTTAAATCGTAAAAAAAAGCCAATAACCCCCAATTTTATTTTTTTAAATAATTTCAATTTTTTTTTTTAAAAACCCCCAAAATCAAAAAAAAAAATTTTTTAAAAAATTTTTTTTAAATTTTTTAAAAAAATGAAACTCAGAAAAATGTTAAAATTTTTTTTTGCATTTTTTAAAATTTTTAAAGGGGTTTGAGTCTTTTCGGGGTAAAATTTTTTTTTTTAAGTAAAATATTTTTTTCATTTTTTTAAATAGAATCTCTTAAATTAAATTTTTTGGGAAAAGAAAAAATTTTTATGTTTTTTCTTTTAGGAAAAATGGGTTTTCAAAAACCCCCTTAAAAACCCCCTTAAATTTTTTAAATTTTTTTAAAAAAAAAAAAGTTTTATTTTGAATTTTTAATTATTTACATTTTTTAAAAAAATTTTAAAAATTTTTAAAAAAAAAATTTTTTAAAAATTTTCATTTTTTTTCGAAAAATACATAAAATTTTTAAAAAACTAAAGAAAAATGTCAAAATGTATTTTATTGCATATTTGTTTTAAAAGGTTTGTTTTTTTTTCGGGAAAACTCATTTTAGCTAAAAAATCCAAAAAATAAAAAAAAAATGCAATAAAATCTTTTTTTATATTTTTTTTGAATATTTTTTAAATTTTTTTAAAATTTTTTTTTAAAAACCCTTTTAAAGAAAATGATTAACAAAAGTAATATTTGATTGATTTAGAGCGTTTCTTTCTAAACTATTTTAATATAATTTCATAAATAAAATAATTTATGAAAATCAAATTTTATTTTTTTTAGGATTTTAAATGTTTTCAAAAATTTAAATAAATCAAATGCAATAATGTTTATAGAAAATTTATTATTTCTATTTAAACTATCTTAATCAATTTTGAATTATTTTCGACTAAACTAGATTCTAACATTATATTGACGTTGAGCGTTTATCTTAAGTAATTTCACTTAAATTAATTGAAATATGGAAATAGCAAATTTTATATTTCTTAGGAAAATGTTTTCAAAATCTTGAAATGCCTAATCGTCAAAAATGCAATAAATCAATTAAGCATTTTGAATATTTATATTTACATTTTTAAACATTAAATCATAAATCAAATTTTATGAATATTTCATATTTAATATGAAATCAGAAAGTAAATCGATTTTATGATATTTGACGTTTGAGCGTTTGATTTCTAACTCATTTAGCTAAAATTTTTTCACACTTTTAAATAAATTCTTCAATTGAAATTTATGGAAATAAGCAAAATTTATATTTTCTTTAGGAAAAATAGTTTTCAAAAATCCTTGAAAATGCCTAAATCGTCAAAAGCAATAAATCAAGTTTCATTGAATATTTATTAATTATTTACATATTTTAAATCCCATTAAATCTATAATCAATTTTTAGAATATTTATATTTTAATCTAACATTAAGTCGAAATGTGAAAATCATTTTATTGCATATTTGACGTTTTAGAGCGTTTGATGCTTTTCTGGCAAAACTCATTTTTAGCTAAAATACTTAGATTTTCACACTTTTAAATAGAATTTCTACTGCAATTGAAATTTATGGGAAAAGTAAGCAAAATTTTATGATTTTCTTTATAGGTATATTTTATCAAAAAGTTTTTCAAAAATCCTTGAAAATGCCTTAAATCGTCAAAAAATGCAATAAAATCAAGTTTTATAGCATTTTTGAATATATATTAATTATTTACATATTTTTAAAAAATCCCATTAAAAATCTATAAAAATCAATATTTTTATAGAATATTTCATATTATTTTCGAAATAAGCTCAGAAAAATGTGCTAAAATCGTATTTTATTGCATATTTCGACGTTTTAGAGCGGTTTGAGTGCTTTTCTGGCAAAACTCATTTTTCAGCTAAAATACTTAAATTTTCACACTTTTAAATAGAATTTCTACTGCAATTGAAATTTATGGGAAAAGTAAGCAAAATTTTATGATTTTCTTTTAGGAAAAATAGTTTTCAAAAATCTTGAAAATGCCATATTTATTAATTATTTACATATTTTTAAAATCCCATTAAAAATCTATAAAAATCAATATTTTTATAGAATATTTCATATTATTTTCGAAATATACATGAAACATTAAAAGCTCAGAAAATGTGTAAAATCGTTTTATGCATATTTCGACGTTTTAAGCGGTTTGAGTGCTTTTCTGCAAAACTCATTTTAGCTAAAATTGAAATTTAGGGAAAGTAAGCAAAATTTTATGATTTTCTTTTAGGTATATATTTATCTAAAAATAGTTTTCAAAATCCTTGAAAATGCCTTAAATCGTCAAAATGAAAAATCAAGTTTATAGCATTTTTAATATTATTAATTATTTACATATTTTAAAAATCCATTAAAATCTATAAAATCAATATTTTATAGAATATTTCATATTATTTTCGAAAATACATGAAACATTAAAAGCTCAGAAAATGCTAAAATCGTATTTTATTGCATATTTCGACGTTTTAGAGCGTTTGAGTGTTTTCTGGCAAAACTCATTTTTTAGCTAAAATACTTAATTTTCACACTTTTAAATAGAATTTCTACTGCAATTGAAATTTATGGAAAAGTAAGAAAATTTTATGATTTTCTTTAGGAAAATAGTTTTTATCTATTTCAAAATCCTGAAAATGCCTTAATGTCAAAAATGCAATAAAATCAAGTTTTATAGCATTTTGAATATTTATTAATTATTTACATATTTTAAAAATCCCATTAAAATCTATAAAATCAATATTTTATAGAATATTTCATATTATTTTCGAAAATACATGAAAATAAGTAGAAATTAAAATCGATTTATTGCATATTTCGACGTTTTAGAGCGGTTTGATGCTTTTCTGGCAAAACTCATTTTCTAAAATACTTACATTTTCACACTTTTAAATAGAATTTCTACTGCAATTGAAATTTATGGGAAAAGTAAGCAAAATTTTATGATTTTCTTTTAGGTATATTTTATCTAAAAAAATAGTTTTTCACAAATTCCTTGAAAATGCCTTAAATCGTCAAAAAATGCAATAAAATCAAGTTTTATAGCATTTTTGAATATTTATTAATTATTTACATATTTTTAAAAAATCCCATTAAAAATCTATAAAAATCAATATTTATATAGAATATTTCATATTATTTTCGAAAAATACATGAAACATTAAAAGCTCAGAAAATATGCTAAAATCGTATTTTATTGCATATTTCGACGTTTTAGAGGGTTTGAGTGCTTTTCTGGCAAAACTCATTTTTAGCTAAAATACTTAGATTTTCACACTTTTAAATAGAATTTCTACTGCAATTGAAATTTATGGAAAATTAAACAAAATTTTATGATTTTCTTTAGGAAGCTTTACTTATAGGTATATTTTATCTAAAAAATAGTTTTTCAGAAAATCTTGAAAATGCCTTATATCGTCAAAAATGCAATAAAATCAAGTTATATAGCATTTTTAATATTTATTAATTATTTACATATTTTTAAAAAATCCCATTAAAAATCTATGAAAATCAGTATTTATATAGAATATTTCATATTATTTTCGAAAAATACATGAAACATTAAAAAACTCAGAACAATGTGCTAAAATCGTATTTTATTGCATATTTCGACGTTTTAGAGCGGTTTGAGTGCTTTTCTGGCAAAACTCATTTTTCAGCTAAAATACTTAGATTTTCACACTTTTAAATTGAATTTCTACTGCAATTGAAATTTATGGGAAAAGTAAGCAAAATTTTATGATTTTCTTTTAGGAAGCTTAATTATAGGTATTTTTATTTTTTTTTATTAACACATCGGCCGATTCCCACCAAGGCAGGGTGGCCCGAAAAAGAAAAACTTTCATCATCATTCACTCCATCACTGTCTTGCCAGAAGGGTGCTTTACACTACAGTTATAAAACTGCAACATTAACACCCTCCTTCAGAGTGCCGGCACTGTACTTCCCATCTCCAGAACTCAAGTCCGGCCTGCCGGTTTCCTGAATCCCTTCATAAATGTTACTTTGCTCACACTCCAACAGCACGTCAAGTATTAAAACCATATGCCTCCATTCACTCCTATCAAATACGCTCACACATGCTTGCTGGAAGTCCAAGCCCTCGCACACAAAACTTCCTTTACCCTCCTCCAACCTTTCCTAGGCCGACCCCTACCCCGCCTTCCATCCACTACAGATTTATACACTCTCGAAGTCACTCTGTCTCGTTCCATTCTCTCTACATGTCCAAACCACCTCAACAACCCCTCCTCAGCTCTCTGGACAATCGTTTTGGTAATCCCGCACCTCCTCCTAATTTCCAAACTCCGAATTCTCTGCATTATATTCACACCACACATTGACCTCAGACATGACATCTCCACTGCCTCCAGCCTTCTCCTCGTTGCAACATTCATCACAAATGCTTCACACCCATATAAGAGCGTTGGTATAACTATACTCTCATACATTCCTCTTTACTTCCATGGACAAGATTCTTTGTCTCCACAGACTCGAAGTGCTCCACTCACCCTTTTCCTCATCAATTCTATGATTCACCTCATCCTTCATATACCCATCCGCCGACATGTCCACTCCCAAATATCTGAATACATTCACCTCCTCCATACTCTCTCCCTCCAATCTGATATCCAATCTTTCGTCACCTATTCTTTTGTTATCCTCATCACCTTACTCTTTCCTATATTCACTTTCAATTTTCTTCTTTACACACCCTACCAAATTCATCCACCAACCTCTGCAGCTTCTCTTCAGAATCTCCCAAAGCACAGTGTCATCAGCAAAAGGAACTGTGACAACTCCCACTTTGTATTTGCTTCTTTATCTTTTAGCCCAACACCTCTTGCCAAGACCCTCGCATTCACTTCTCTTACAACCCCATCTATAAATATATTGAACAACCACGGTGACATCACACATCCTTGTCTAAGGCCCACTTTTACTGGGAAATAGTCCCCTTCCCTCCTACACACTCTAACCTGAGCCTCACTATCCTCATAAAAACTCTTCACTGCTTTCAGTAACCTTCCTCCTATTCCATACACCTGCAACATCTGCCACATTGCCCCCTATCTACCCTATCATACGCCTTTTCCAAATCCATATATGCCACAAAAACATCTTTACCCTTATCCAAATACTGTTCACCTATATGTTTCACTGTAAACACTTGGTCTACACACCCCTACCTTTCCTAAAGCCCCTTGTTCATCTGCTATCCTGCTTTCTGTTTTACTCTTAATTCTTTCAATAATAACTCTACCATACACTTTACCAGGTACACTCAACAGACTTATTCCCCTATAATTTTTGCACTCTCTTTTGTCCCCTTTGCCTTTATACAAAGGAACAATACACGCTCTCTGCCAATCCCTAGGTACCTTACCCTCTTCCATACATTTATTAAATAATAGCACCAACCACTCCAAAATTATATCCCCACCTGCTTTTAACATTTCTATCTTTATCCCATCAATCCCAGCTGCCTTACCCCTTTCATTCTACCCACTGCCTCACGAACTTCCCTACACCCACAACTGGCTCTTCCACACTCCTACAAGATGTTATTCCTCCTTGCCCTACACACGAAATCACAGCTTCCCTGTCTTCATCAACATTTAACAAATCCTCAAAATATTCTCTCCATCTTCCTGATACCTCTAACTCTCCATTTAATAACTCTCCTCTCCTATTTTTAACTGTCAAATCCATTTGTTCTCTAGGCTTCCTCAACTTATTAATCTCATTCCAAAACTTTTTCTTATTTTCAACAAAATTTGCTGATAACATCTCACCCACTCTCTCATCTGCTCTCTTTTTACATTGCTTCACCACTCTTTTAACCCTCTTTTTCTCTCCATATACTCTTCCCTCCTTGCATCACTTCTACTTTGTAAAAACCTCTCATATGCTAACTTTTTCTCCTTACTACTCTCTTTACATCATCATTCCACCAATCGCTCCTCTTCCTCCCGCACCCATTCGCCTGTAACCACAAACTTCTGCTGAACACTCTAACACTACATTTTTAAATCTACCCCATACATTTTCGACCCCATTGCCTACACTCTCACTAGCCCATCTATCCTCCAATAGTTGTTTATATCTTACCCTAACTGCCTCCTCTTTAGTTTATAAACCTTCACCTTTTCTTTTACTTACTGATTCTATTTTCCTTGTATCCCATCTACCTTTTACTCCCACTGTAGCTATAACTAAAAGTGATCTGATATATCTGTAGCCCTCTATAAACATGTAGATCCTGAAGTCTACTCAACAGTCTTTTATCTACCAATACATAGTCCAACAAACTACTGTCATTACGCCCTACATCATATCTTGTATACTTATTTATCCTCTTTTTCTTAAAATATGTATTACCTATAACTAAACCCCTTTCTATACAAAGTTCAATCAAAGGGCTCCCATTATCATTTACACCTGGCACCCCAAACTTACCTACTACACCCTCTCTGCATGTTTCTCCCACTTTAGCATTTAGGTCCCCTACCACAATTACTCTCTCATTTGGTTCAAAAGTTCCTATACATTCGCTTAACATCTCCCAAAATCTCTCTCTCCTCTTACACTCCTCTCTTCTCCAGGTGCATACACGCTTATTATGACCACTTTTCGCATCCGACCCTTATTTTAATCCACATAATCCTTGAATTTACACATTTATATTCCCTCTTTCCTTCCATAACTGATCCTTCAACATTATTGCTACCCCTTCCTTAGCTCTAACTCCCCTCAGATACTCCTGACTTAATCCCATTTATTTCTCCCCACTGAAACTCGCCTACCCCCTTCAGCTTTGTTTCGCTTAGGGCCAGGACATCCAACTTCTTTTCATTCATAACATCGGCAATCATCTCTTTCTATCATCCGCACTACATCCACGCACATTCAGACAACCCAATTTTATAAAGTTTTTCTTCTTCTCGTTTCTAGTAGATTTGTACAGGAGAAGGGGTTACTAGCCCATTGCTCCCGGCATCTTAGTCGCCTCATACGACACGCATGGCTTTCGGAGGAAAGATTCTTTTCCACTTCCCCATGGACAATAGAGAAAATAAAAAGAACAAGAGCTATTAAGAAAAGAAGAAAACCTAGATGTGTGTATGTATATATATGCATGTGTATGCCAGTGTAGTGTGACCTAAAGTGTAAGTAGAAGTAGCTAGATATAACTGTTATCCAGCGTGTTTATGAGACAGAAAAAAGACACCAGCAATCCTACCATCATGTAAAACAGTTTCAGGTTTCTGTTTCACAGTCACCTGGCAGGACGGTAGTACCTCCCTGGGTGGTTGCAATAAAATCAAGTTTTATAGCATTTTTGAATATTTATTAATTATTTACATATTTTTAAAAAATCCCATTAAAAATCTATAAAAATCAATATTTTTATAGAATATTTCATATTATTTTCGAAAAATACATGAAACATTAAAAAGCTCAGAAAAATGTGCTAAAATCGCATTTTATCGCATATTTCGACGTTTTAGAGCGGTTTGATGCTTTTCTGATAAAACTCATTTTTTAGCTAAAATACTTACATTTTCACACTTTTAAATAGAATTTCTACTGCAATTGAAATTTATGGGAAAAGTAAGCAAAATTTTATGATTTTCTTTTAGGTATATTTTATCTAAAAAAATAGTTTTTCACAAATTCCTTGAAAATGCCTTAAATCGTCAAAAAATGCAATAAAATCAAGTTTTATAGCATTTTTGAATATTTATTAATTATTTACATATTTTTAAAATCCATTAAAAATCTATAAAATCAATATTTTTATAGAATATTTCATATTATTTTCGAAAAATACATTAAACATTAAAAAGATCAGAAAATGTGCTAAAATCGTATTTATTGCATATTTCGACTCTTTTAGAGCGGTTTGATGCTTTCTAGCAAAACTCATTTTTCAGCTAAAATACTTAGATTTTCACACTTTTAAATAGAATTTCTACATTGAAATTTATGGGAAAATTAACAAAATTTTATGATTTTCTTTAGGAAGCTTACTTATAGGTATATTTTATCTAAAAATATTTTTCAGAAAATCCTTGAAAAAGCTCTTAATCGTTAAAAATGCAATAAAATCAAGTTATATAGCATTTTTGAATATTTATTAATTATTTACATATTTTTAAAAAATCCCATTAAAAATCTATAAAAATCAATATTTATATAGAATATTTCATATTATTTTCGAAAAATACATGAAACATTAAAAAGCTCAGAACAATGTGCTAAAATCGTATTTTATTGCATATTTCGACGTTTTAGAGCGGTTTGAGTGCTTTTCTGGCAAAACTCATTTTTCAGCTAAAATACTTAGATTTTCACACTTTTAAATTGAATTTCTACTGCAATTGAAATTTATGGGAAAAGTAAGCAAAATTTTATGATTTTCTTTTAGGAAGCTTACTTATAGGTATATTTTATCTAAAAAAATAGTTTTTCAGAAAATCCTTGAAAATGCCTTAAATCGTCAAAAAATACAATAAAATCAAGTTTTATAGCATTTTTGAATATTTATTAATTATATACATATTTTTAAAAAATCCTATTAAAAATCTATAAAAATCAATATTTATATAGAATATTTCATAATTTTTTCGAAAAATACATGAAACATTAAAAAGCTCAGAAAAATATGCTAAAATCGTATTTTATTGCATATTTCGACGTTTTAGAGCGGTTTGATGCTTTTCTGACAAAACTCATTTTTTAGCTAAAATACTTACATTTTCACACTTTTAAATAGAATTTCTACTGCAATTGAAATTTATGGGAAAAGTAAGCAAAATTTTATGATTTTCTTTTAGGTATATTTTATCTAAAAAAATAGTTTTTCACAAATTCCTTGAAAATGCCTTAAATCGTCAAA
>WNWK01050317.1:0-12882 GCA_009830355.1 Cherax destructor | reverse complement strand
CTGACGCCGGTATACAGTGTCTTGAACGATTCCTTGTTAAGGTAACGGAACGCTAATCTTAAGTTTGCCAGTCCCCCTATGCTCCCCCGGGTTATCGGGTTTGATGTGTGCTTCCGGAGACGTGCTTGGTGTTATACTCCCCCCAAAAGGTTTTTCTCCTTTGTTGAGGTTTGTCCTTTGTCCCCCTAGCCTGTTTTGTCAGCGGTCTTCTTTGCCCTTCTCCCGATCTTCATGACTTTGCATTTGGGGGGGTTTAAAATTCGAGAAGCCAGTTGCTAGACCAGAGTCAAGTTTGTCCAGGTCACTTTGAAGTCCGCTTGGTCTTCATCCGATGTGATTCTCCTCATTAATTTTCATCATCTGCGAAAAAAAACCTTCTGAGTCTATCCCACCCGTCAGTCATTCACAAAAGCAAGAATAGCCGGGTCCAGGACTGACCCCTGCGGTACACCGCTCGTCAACGCCCACTGTGATACCTCATCCCCACCATGACCCGTTGTTCCTCCTGAAAACATGTATGTGTTTTATGTGTGTGTGTGTATGTATGTGTATATGTATATGTGTGTGTGTGTGGGGACCCAACAATTCGTTGGGGCGGGGTTTAGACTAATAGATTGCTCATTGCTTTATAATTTGTTTATGAGTGCAACCATTCAGACGTAAGTAAATTTACTTACATGATTCTTTACCTTAAAAAGGGCTTCATTAATTTCAGTTATCAAAACTTTGGGGGATTCTGGACCCTATATATACCTCTTTCTGCAAATACCTTTGTAACTTGTCATGATTGTGATTTTGAAACTTTGCTATCAAACTTTGAGGCCCGTCCCTGGCCCCCAATGTACCTCTGTAATCTTTGGCTCCCAAAGGATGGGTAGGGGGTGCAAAAAAAGATATAAAAACCAACTAAACAACAACATTTTTGAATCAGGCTTGGGGAATCTTCTAAACAGACACCCCCCTAATTAATTTGATGGATTACATGAGAACTGAAATGTCGATGGGGGAACCCATAGGAATGGTAACAAGACTTGAAAAAGGGCCCTTTCGATACTGTCAACCAAATATATTATGTAAAAAGCTATCGGCATAGGTTCCACAGACTGGTTTAAGTCCTATCTTAGCAATAGGAAACAAATTGTCAAAATCAACAAAACAGAATCAGAACCACTGCCGATAGCATTGGAGTTCCCCATGGTAGTATTCTGGGCCCCTTATTATTCCTGTGTTATGTAAATGACATGTCCATCAGTGTCAAGTGCAAACTCCTACTGTATGCGGATGACAGTGCTCTGTTAGTATCAGGTAAAGACCCACAAGATATAGCTAATGTATTAACACTGGAACTGGAGTCCTGCAGCAAATGGTTAGTAGACAACAAACTATCGTTACACCTCGGGAAAACAGAAGCCATACTCTTTGGCACGAAATATAAACTGAGCAGGGTAAATAATTTTAATGTCCGATGTAATGGGGAATCCATCACCTCAGTTTCCTCAGTAAAATATCTGGGAATCCCCTTTGACCCATGCATGGCAGGTCGATCACCATGCCCAGCCCTTCTAGGGCAGGGTAGGTGCCAAGGCTGGAGCTTGCTACCATCTGCGGCTCGCAAGCCTGCCCTTCCCGTCAGCCTCCTTGGGGCGGGGAAGGTGGCAGACCAGAGGGGCCTAGCAACTATCTACCTGCCTGCCTCGTGCTTGTGGGCGAATATGGCTAGGCCTGGGACCAGTTGGTCCCACCGCTGAGGGGTACCCCCTCCCATGGGAGACTTAGGTCTCTGCTACTCCCACGCCAGGGAGCCGGAGCCGGGTCGCCATCTGGTAAAGACCCGGGCCGGGAGAATTCCCAGTGAATCAACACCACCACCATGCATGTCAGGAGAATTGATAGGTAACAGTGTAGTAAAGAAAGCGAATGCCAGACTGAAGTTCCTCTACAGACAAGCACAGTGTCTACCTACTGAGGCTCGCAGGACCCTATGTCTTAGGGAGCCGGAGCCGGGTCGCCATCTGGTAAAGACCCGGGCCGGGAGAATTCCCGGTGAATCAACACCTCCTATGTCTTGCCCTTATACAATGTCATATTGACTACGCTTGCTCTTCATGGTACTCTGCCTTGACAAAAAAACTGAAAGATAAACTGCAAATCACACAGAACAAAATGATAAGATTCATCCTGGACCTGGGACCAAGAGAACATGTAGGCCAGGATGAATTACAACAATTAGATATGCTGAATATTGAAGACAGAGTAAAACAAGTTTATAAAATTGCTCACAAAGAGTGTCCAGAATATCTTGCTGCCAATTTTGTCAAGGCTGGGAACCAAAGCAGTCATAGTACTAGGGGGAGAGAGCACAACTTTGTAGTACCCACAGTCAGTGACACTGGTCTATAGTTTAGTGCCTCGTTTCTGTCTCCTTTCCAAACGATGGGGACTACATTTGCCGTCTTCCATACCTCAGGTAGTTACCCAGTTTCAAGAGATGTGTTGAAAATTGTGGATAGTGGCACACACAGTGTCTCTGCTCCCTCTCTAAGAACCCACGGAGAGATGTCCGGTCCCACTGCCTTTGAGGTATCAGTCACTCAGCTTCTGGCCCCGCCTCTTCACTGACCACTACTGGGTCCCCTCTCTCCCTTCTCCATGAGTTTTATCATACCTTATCTTAAAACTATGTATGGTTCCTGCCTCCACTACATCACTTGCCAGACTATTCCACTTCCAAACAACCCAATGGCTGAAGATACTTCCTAACATCCCTTTGACTCATCTGATCCTCCTGTCCTCCAGTGTTGTCAGTCCGATTTCCCTTAACATTTCTTCGTAGGACATTCCCCTTAGCTCTGGAACTAGCCTTGTTGCAAACTTTTGCACTTTCTCTAATTTCTTGACGTGCTTGACCAGGTGTGGGTTCCAAACTGGTACTGCATACTCCAGTATGGGACTGACGTACGCGATGTACAATCTTGAACTATTCCTTACTGAGGTATCGGAACGCTATTCTCAGGGTTGCCAGGCGCCCATATGCCGGAGCAGTTATCTGGTTAATGTGTGCTTCAGGAGACGTGCTCGGTATTATACTGACCCCTAGATCTTTCTCCTTGAGTGAGGTTTACAGTCTTTGGCCATCTAGCCTATACTCTCTCTGCGGTCTCCTTTGCCCTTCCCCGATCTTCATGACTTTGCATTTGCCGGGGTTAAATTCTAGAAGCCAGTTGCTGGACCACTCGTCCAGCCTGTCCAGTTCTCTTTGTAGTCCTGCCTGATCTGCATCTGATTTAATTATCCTCATTAACTTCACAACAATTAACTTTACAACAATCAGTGTTCATCAATCAGTGTTCAATCAGTGTTCATCAAGAACTGCAAGAAGCCCCTATCACGTGCTTTTAACATCCTATGGAGAGGGAGCATGGACACTGGAGTCGTCCCGCAGCTACTAAAAACAACAGACATAGCCCCACTCCACAAAGGGGGCAGTAAAGCAATAGCAAAGAACTACAGACCAATTGCGCTAACGTCCCATATCATAAAAATCTTTGAAAGGGTTCTAAGAAGCAAGATCGCCACTCATCTTGATACCCATCAATTACACAAGCCAGGGCAGCATGGGTTTAGAGCAAGTCGCTCCTGTCTGTCCCAACTGCTGGACCACTATGACAAGGTCCTGAATGCTCTAGAAGACAAACAGAATGCAAATGTTATATACACAGACTTTGCAAAAGCCTTTGACAAGTGTGACCATGGTGTAATAGCACACAAAATGCGTGATAAAGGAATAACAGGAAAAGTGGGTAGATTGATCTATAATTTCTTAACAAGTAGAACACAAAGAGTAGTAGTCAACAGAGTAAAGTCTGAGGCGGATACAGTGAAAAGCTCTGTTCCACAAGGCACAGTACTCGCTCCCATCCTGTTCCTCATCCTCATATCGGACATAGACAGGGATATAAGCCACAGTGCCGTGTCTTCCTTTGCAGATGACACCCGAATCTGTATGACAGTGTCCACCGTTGAAGACACTTCAAGACTCCAAGCAGACATCAACCAAATCTATAAATGGGCTGCAGAAAACAATATGAAGTTCAATGATGAGAAATTTCAATTACGCAGAGGAAATTAAAATCTCATCGGAGTACAAAACAAATTCCAACCACACAATAGAGAGAAAAACTAATGTCAAAGTGAGTGTGATCATGTCAGAGGATCTCACCTTCAAGGACCATAACAAAGTAGCAATTGCATCTGCTAGAAAAATGACAGGATGGATAATGAGAACCTTCAAAACCAGGGATGCCAAGCCCATGTTAACAATTTTCAGGTTGCTTCTTCTATCTAAGCTGGAATATTGCTGCACACTAACTGCACCTTTCAAGACAGGTGAAATTGCTGACCTAGAAAATGTGAAGAGAACCTTCACGGCACGCATAACTGTGATAAACCACCTCAATTACTGGGAACGCTTGAAGTTCCTAAACCTGTACTCCCTAGAACGCAGGCGGGAGAGATACATTATTATATACATATGGAAAATTCTTGAGGGATTAGTACAAACCTGAACACGAGAGTCACTCCCTACGAAAGCAAAAGACTCGGCAGGCGATATAACATCCCCCTATTGAAAAGCAGGGGCGCCACTAGCACGTTCAGAGACAACACAATAAGTTTCAGGGGCCCAAGACTGTTGAACTGCCTCCCAGCATACATCAGGGGGATTACCAAAATACCCCTGGCTGTCTTCAAGCAGGCACTGGACAGGCACCTAAAGTCGGTACCTGACCAGCCAGGCTGTGGTTCGTACGTTGGACTGCATGCGGCCAGCAGTAACAGCCTGGTTGATCAGGCTCTAATCCAACATGAGGCCTGGTCACAGACCGGGACGCAGGGGTGTTGACCCCTGGAACTTTCTCCAGGTATACAGTCAATGACCTCCACTCCAGAACAACAGATATTAGTGCCAGGAAAAAAAGACCCCCCAAACCTACAATACCACTAATCCAACGACATTCATCTTTGCAAATATACAGGGTCTAAAGCCAGCGACGAACAACAAAATACCTTACATCGGGTGACTGCTTACAGAGTCAAATGCTATGTTTGGGGCTTTCACAGAGACCCACATAAGGGATCACTTGGACAATGAAATATGGATCCCTGGCTACAACCTATACAGATGTGACAGAGTGAATAGGAAAAAAGGGGGAGTGTTTGCCTGTATATCACAGAGTCACTTATATGTTCAGAACAACTAAATTCCTCAAATGATGTAGTTGAAGTTTTAGCAGTAAAGATCGAGAATCAAAACCTGGTCATCGTTGTTGTATACAAGCTTCCAGATGCGACGTCCCAACAATTCCAGGAACAGCTGAAATTTGACCACTGTCTGGAAAACCTTCCAGCTCCTGCCCCCTACATGTTGCTCCTGGGGGATTTCAACCTAAGGCACCTAAAATGGAGGAATATTACAAACAATGTGGTAGGAGAGATAACACCAGGAGGCAGCTCAGATGAAAACTCGCACACACACGAGCTTTTAAATTTCTGCACCAAATTCACCTTAAACCAGCAAATAATAGAGCCTACAAGATTGGAGAATACGCTGGATCTCATCTTCACTAACAATGATGATCTGATACGAAATGTCATCATATCAAAAACAATATACTCAGATCACAACATAATAGAGGTAAAGACATGTATGAGGGAGGCCCCCAGATTGACAAAATGTGATCAGTCACGAGGAAGCTTTCTCCAATTTCAACTTCAATAACAAAAACATAAGGTGGGACTAAGTAAACCAAGTCCTAAATGATATAAACTGGGAAGATTGCCTAAGCATCACGGATCCAAACCTATATCTAGAACAAATTAACTCTGTGGCACTTGAGGTTTGCTCAAGGCAAATTCCCTTAAGGAAAATGAGGAGAAGATGTAAACTAGAAAGAGAGAGGCGCTTCCTATACAGGCGAAGGCAAAGAATAACAGAGTGGTTACAAGAGGCCAATATATCTGAAATACGTAGGGAGGCACTGGTCAAAGAAATAGCAAACATCGAATTAAAACTAAAGGAATCTTACAGGAATCAAGAAACGCGGGAAGAACTAAAAGCCATAAATGAAATTGAAAGAAACTCAAAGTATTTCTTTTCTTATGCCAAATCAAAGTCGAGAACAACATCCAGTATTGGCCCCCTACTAAAACGGGATGGGTCCTACACAGATGACAGCAAGGAAATGAGTGAGTTACTAAAGTCCCAGTATGGCTCAGTTTTTAGCGAGCCGCTAACCAGACTGAAAGTCGAAGACCTAAATGAATTTTTTAAGAGAGTGCCACAGAACCTGGTAGACGCAAGCCTAGCTGACATTACCCTGACGCCACATGACTTCGAAAAGCCGATAAATGACATGCCCATGCACTCGCTCCAGTCCAAGACTCATGGAACTCCATGTTCGTCAAGAACTGCAAGAAGCCCTATCACGTGCTTTTAACATCCTATGGAGAGGAGCATGGGCACTGGGGTCGTCCGCAGTTACTAAAAACAACAGACATAGCCCCACTCCACATAGGGGGCAGTAAAGCAATAACAAAGAACTACAGACCAATAGCGCTAACGTCCCATATCATAAAAAATCTTTGAAAGGGTTCTAAGAAGCAAGATTGCCACTCATCTAGATACCCATCAATTACAAAACCCAGGGCAAAATAGGTTTAGAGCAGGTTGCTCCTGTCTGTCCCAACTACTGGACCACTACGGCAAGGTCCTGGATGCTCTAGAAGACAAACATAATGCAGATGTTATATACACAGATTTTGCAAAAGCCTTTGACAAGTGTGACCATGGTGTAATAGCACACAAAATGCGTAATAAAGGAATAACAGGAAAAGTTGGTAGATGGATCTATAATTTCCTAACAAGTAGAACACAAAGAGTAGTAGTCAACAGAGTAAAGTCTGAGGCGGCTACAGTGAAAAGATCTATTCCACAAGGCATAGTACTCGCTCCCATCCTGTTCCTCATCCTCATATCGGACATAGACAGGGATATCAGCCACAGTGCCGTGTCTTCCTGTGCTGATGACACCCGAATCTGCATGACAGTGTCCACCATCGAAGACACTGCAAGACTCCAAGCAGACATCAACCAAATCTTTAAATGGGTGGCAGAAAACAATATGAAGTTCAATGATGAGGAATTTCAATTACTCCGATATGGAAAACGTGAGGAAATTAAAATCTCATCGGAGTATAAAACAAATTCCAACCATACAATAGAGCAAAAAACTAATGTCAAAGACCTGGGAGTGATCATGTCAGAAGATCTCACCTTCAAGGACCATAACACTGTAGCAATCGCATCTGCTAGAAAAATGACAGGATGGATAATGAGAACCTTCAAAACCAGGGATGCCAATCCCATGTTGACACTTTTCAGGTCGCTAGTTCTATCTAGGCTGGAATATTGCTGCACACTAACTGCACCTTTCAAGGCAGGTGAAATTGCTGACCTACAAAATGTACAGAGAACCTTCACGGCACACATAAGTGCGATAAACCACCTCAATTACTGGGAACGCTTGAAGTTCCTAAGCCTGTACTCCATGGAACGCATGAGGGATAGATACATTAATATATACACTTGGAAAATCCTGGAGGGATTAGTACTAAAGTTGCACACGAGAGTTACTCCCTACGTAAGCAAAAGACTCGGCAGACGATGCAACATCCCCCCAATGAAAAGCAGGGGTGCCACTAGCACGTTGAGAGACAACATAATAAGTGTCAGGGGCCCAAGATTGTTCAACTGCCTCCCAGCATACATAAGGGGGATTACCAATAGACCCCTGGCTGTCTTCAAGCAGGCACTGGACAGGCACCTAAAGTCGGTACCTGACCAGCCAGTCTGTGGTTCGTACGTTGGACTGCGTGCGGCCAGCAGTAACAGCCTGGTTGATCAGGCTCTGATCCAACATGAGGCCTGGTCACAGACCGGGCCGTAGGGAAGTTGACCCCTGGAACTCTCTCCAGGTAAACTCCAGGTTAAGTGAGACATAATACATAAAAACGCTTTTTCACTCATATGGTACATAAATAATTATAGCCAGTTAAAAAAATCTCTCATATTTGTTAAATCTTTATAATGAAAATATACAATTGTCCTGTTTCCTGGCAAACCTTCCCAACCAACCAACCATATTCCTGTCGGTATACCTGGAGAGGGTTCCGGGGGTCAACGCCCCCGCGGCCAGGTCTATGATCAGGCCTCATGGTGGATCAGGGCCTGATCAACCAGGCTGTTACTGTTGGCCGCATACAATTCGACGTACGAGCCACAGCCCGGCTGGTCAGGTACTGACTTTAGGTGCCTGTCCAGTGCCTGCTTGAAGACAGCCAGTGGTCTATTGGTAATCCCCCCTATGTATGCTGGGAGGCAGTTGAACAGTCTTGGGCCCCTGACACTTATTGTGTTGTCTCTCAACGTGCAAGTGGCACACCTGCTTTTCATTGGGGGGATGTTGCATCGTCTGCCAAGTCCTTTGCTTTCATAGGGAGTGATTTTCGTGTGCAACTTCGGTACTAATGCCTCTTGGATTTTCAAGTGTATATAATAATGTATCTCTCCCACCTGCGTTCTAGGAGTACTGGTTAAGGAACTTCAAGCGTTCCAGTATTGAGTTGGTTTATCGCAGTTATGTGTGCCATGAAGGTTGTCTGTACATTTTCTAGGTCAGTAATTTCACCTGCCTTGAAAGTGCAGTTAGTGTGCAGCAATATTCCAGCCTAGAATAACAAGCGACCTGAAGAGTGTCATCATGTCTTGCCCTTATACAATGTCATATTGACTACGCTTGCTCTTCATGGTACTCTGCTTGGACAAAAAAATGAAAGATAAACTGCAAATCACCCAGAACAAAATGGTAAGATTCATCCTGGACCTGGGTCCAAGAGAGCATGTAGGCCAGGATGAATTACAACAATTGGATATGCTGAATATTGAAGACATAATAAAACAACTTAAATTTAATCAAGTTTATAAAATTGCTCACAAACAGTGTCCATAACATCTTGCTGCCAATTTTGTGAAGGCTGGGAACAAAGCAGTCATAGTACTAGGGGAGAGAGCACAACTTTGTAGTACCCACAGTCAGTGGCCAGGCTTCAAACACCTTTTATTGTGCAGCAATAAAGGAATGGAACAGACTGCCTGCACATGTCAAGCAAGTCATAGCATGAGCCAGTTCAAGAAGAGAGCCAAAGGTACCTAATGAATGTAGCGACAGAAAGGGAGGAGAATGATTTTTTTATTTTTTAGCTAACATACATGTACATGTAAATAACTCTTTTTACCTTATTCCTAGTACGTATATATCCTTTATAGTATAATAACTAGTATCTACTACAGTGTATAATATTAAGGTATTAAATTGACCCCAATGGAAATAAGTCTGACTTTTTGGTTATCCTAGGTTCTCTACACATATGCTGCTATGTATGATAATCTATGTAACTGTATTTGTGTATACCTGAATAAACTTACTTACTTATCATGGGCTTGGCATCCCTAGTTTTGAAGGTTCTTATTATCCATCCTGTCATTTTTCTAGCAGATGTGATTGATACAATGTTATGGTCTTTGAAGGTGAGATCATCTGACATGATCACTCCCAGGTCTTTTACATTAGTTTTTCGCTCTATTGTGTAGTTGGAATTTGTTTTAAACTCCGATGTAGTTTTAATTTTTCACGTTTTCCATATCGGAGAAATTGAAAATTTTCATCGCTGAATTTCAAATTGTATTCTGCGGCCCATTTAAAGATTTGGTTGATGCCCGCCTGGAGTCTTGTGGTGTCTTTAATAAAGGACACTGTCATGCAATTCGGGTGTCATCTGCAAAAGAGGACACGGGACTGTGGCTGATATCCCTGTCTATGTCCGATGTGAGAATGAGGATAAACGTGGCTTACTGATACACGAGGCTTACTGATCCTCATGGCTTACTGATCCACGTGGCTTGCTGATAAATGAGGCTTAGTGATCTTCGTGGCTTACTGGTTCCACGCCGATTACTGATCCATGAGGCTTTATCATCCACGAGACTTACTGATCAACGAGCACTGATTCATAAGAACATAAGAAAGAAGGAACACTGCAGCAGGCCACTGGCCCATGCAGGCAGGTCCAAATCTCCAACGGCTTAAGCCAATGCCCCGACCCAGCCAGGTCAGGTTACATTCACTTTAGGAAGGAACACTGCATCTGACCTAGCACAAGCTAGTCAGGACCACTCACACCCAACCGCACCCACTCATATAATTGTCTAGCCTACCACCTGGTCAGCCGATCACCTGGTCAGGTCACTTCCATTAAGGAATTAGGTACAGCTACTGACCTGGTAGTACAAGCTAGTCAGGTCTAAACTCACATCCATCCACATCCACCCATGTATTTATCTAACCTATTTTAAAACTACACAACGTCTTAGCATCTAGCGGTACTCGGAGTTTGTTCCACTCATCCACAACTCTATTACCAAACCAGTGCTTTCCTATATCCTTCCTGAATCTGAACTTTTCCAACTTGAAACCATTGCTGCGAGTCCTGTCTTGGCTGGATATTCTCAGCACGCTATTTAATCCCCTTTGTTTATTCCTGTTTTCCATTTATACAGCTCAATCATATCCCCCTAATTCTACGCCTTTCTAGAGAGTGCAGATTCAGGGCCCTCAGTCTATCCTCATAGGGAAGATTTCTGATACATGGGACCCAACTTTGTCATCCTCCTTTGTACGTTTTCCAGTGCATTTATATCCATTCTGTAATACGGTGACCAGAACTGTGCAGCATAATCTAAATGAGGCCTAACCAAGGATATATAGAGTTGAAGAACAACCTGAGGACTTCTGTTATTTATACTTCTTGATATGAAGCCAAGGATTCTGTTAGCTTTATTGCGAACACTTATGCACTGTTGTCTTGGCTTCAGATTACTACTAACCAGAACTCCTAAATCCTTCTCGCAATCACAAGTAATAAGATCTACATTATTCAGCTTATATGTGGCATGGTTATTGTCCTGCCCAACATTTAGAACTTTGCATTTGTTTACATTAAACTGCATCTGCCACTTCTCCGACCACTGCATCAGTCTATTCCCTCATCTATGTCGTTTATGTAAATTGTAAACAACAGGGGCCCAAAATGACCCCTGTCTTGCTGAGCCACGAGGCTTATTGATTCACGTGGCTTACTGATTCACAAGGCTTGCTGATCCACGAGGCTTGCTGATAAACGTGGCTTACTGATACACAAGGCTTAGTGATCCACGTGGCTTACTGATCCACGTGGCTTACTGCTCCATAGGCTTACTGATCCACGAGGCTTGCTGATCCACTAGGCTTGCTGATCCACCAGGCTTCGTAATTCACGAGTCTTCGTGATCCAAGAGGTTTCGTGGTTCTCGAGGATTCGTGATTCACGAGGCTTCGTGATTCACGAGGCTCTGTGATTCTCAAGACTTCGTGATTCACGAGACTTCGTGATTCACGAGACTTCGTGATTCACGAGACTTCGTGATTCACGAGACTTCGTGATTTCAAGACTTCGTGATTCACGAGACTTCGTGATTCACGAGACTTCGTGATTCACGAGACTTCGTGATTTACAAGACTTCGTGATTCATGAGACTTCGTTTTGTACGCCGCTTACTGATCCATGAGGCTTCACGATCCACGAGACTTACTGATCAACGAGGCTTACTGATTCACGAGGCTTGTTGATCCACCAGACTTGCTGAGCCACGAGGCTTACTGATTCACGTGCCTTGCTGATCCACAAGGCTTGCTGATGCACGAGGCTTATTGATCCACAAGGCTTCGTAATCCACTTGGCTTGCTGATCAGCGAGGATTACTGATCCATTAGGCTTCATGATCCACGAATCGCACTGATCAGCAAGGCTTGCTCATCCATGAGGCTTACTGATCCACGAGGCTTCATGATCCACGAGGCTTACTGATCCACAAGGCTTCGTAATCCACATGGTTTGCTGATTAACGAGGCTTACTGATCCTTGGGGCTTGCTGATCCAAAGAGCTTACTGATGCATGAGGCTTGGCAATCCGCGAGGCTTACTGATCTGCACCACACGTGTGTGGCACAGGTGTGTGGCCTACAACACGTGTGTTTGGCCTGTACCAAACGTGTGTGTGGCCTACAACACACGTGTGTGGGGCCTGCAACCCACGTGTGTGACCTACAATACACGTGTGGGGGCCTGTACCACACGTGTGTGGCACAGGTGTGTGGCCTGTACACACGTGTGTGTTGCCTACAACACGTGTGTTTGGCCTGTACCACACGTGTGTTGGCCTGTACCACACGTGTGTGTGGCTTGTACCACAATTGTGGTCTTGCTTTCATTAGTGGACTTCTGGGAGTCAAATGCAGTGTTTGCAGCCTTCACAGAGACCCACGCAAAAGATTACTTTGACAATGAAATATGGATACCTGGGCACAACCTTTTCAGATGCGACAGAAAGAACAGGCAACAAGGGAGGTTGGCCGGTATGTCAAAGAGTCGCTCATTTGCACAGAGATACTGAACACCACAAATGATGTAGTTGAAGTTCTGACAATAAAAATCGAGAATCAAAACCTAGTCATTGTACTTGTATATAAGCCACCAGATGCAACTTCCCAACAGTTCAAAGAACAACTATCAAAAATTGACTCCTGTCTGGAAAACCTTCCATCCATCCCCAAACATCTTGCTGCTTGGTGACTTCAATCTTAGACATACAAAATGGAAGAATATAGCAAATAATTGTAGCGAAATAATCCCTGGGGCAGCTCAGATGAAAAGTCACCAAATGAGCTGCTG
>WNWK01050316.1:0-12882 GCA_009830355.1 Cherax destructor | reverse complement strand
AATTCAAAATTTTTTCTACTCCCTTTTTCCAAACTCCTTTACCCCAACCCATTCCTAATTTCCCCCTCTCTTGAACCCCCCCTTCCCCTGCCAAAATACCCTTCCTCTGTCTCTGTGTGTTAGTGTGACTTTGTAAATGGTCCAATTTGGCAGAAACGTCGTCGAAAGGCCCCTTCCCCAAGTCGGGTTGGTTGTGTATTGGTAAGGAGAAGTTTGAGGGAGGTTTTATATTTGAGTGTAGTGTTCTATGTATGTAGTAGGATAATAATAAGTATGGATGTTCTTTATGGTGAGTAATTTTGGACTTTTGAATTTTTGGGGGATTATTGCCCTGGATAAAAACCGTTAACTTTCCTTGACTGGTTTTTTGGGTTATTGGGTTTTGGGGATGGATTTATTGTTGGCCCCATGCACCCCAAGGGAGATGGGGTTTTAAATTAAAAAGGGAAAAGGAATTTTGGGGAACATAGCCCCAAATTTTCCTTTGATAAAGCCACGGCCCAAAATTTTTGGGGAATTTGTTGTAAATGTGTCAAAAATTTTGATTTCACTGTCAAGGTGGTTTCCCTAAAATTTCCCCTCTGTGAGTTTTCCCTGACGGGGAACCCTTTAATCATTATGAAGGGGAATTTTTGAGCTCTGTTTCTAAACCCTGAATAAAATATTTTTTTCAATTTTTAATAAGTTTTGAATACCCAAAGATATTTTAAATTAACATTTAATTTGGGAAGACTTGGTTTGTGGGGAGAAGACAGGAAATACCTCCCAAAAAATAGGTTTATAGTTGAGATTTTTGGGGTCATTGAGGGAAATGAAAAAGAGAAGGGCCAAGGACCCTTTCCAAACCCGACTGAAATTGGTTGTGTGGAAGAGTTGGCTCCATTTGTGTATACATATTGGCTTCTGTTGCAAAGGTATGTTTTTGGTATTGGAGGGAGTGCCCTTTTATACCATAGCTGAATTTTATTTTAAAAGTCAATCAACTGTATCAAATTTTTAAGTAAATCAATGAAGTTTCCCCAAATTGGGTTTTTTTTTTCTTGAGAGCGGTGTATATTAGTTTTAGCATGTGTATAATCCATTTGTTTTTTTAAATTTGAACCCCAAACTGACGGGGGGCTAAAGTATGTTGTGTGAGACGGTTAGGAATAAAATCTGTCATGAATTAATTTTCAAAGATTTAAGAAGGGGAAAATTAGATATTGACCTATAGTTATTCAGGCCCTTGATCCCCTTTTTGGGAGGGGGGTTGCCCCTTTTCCCCATTTTTGAGAATTGCTAAATGGAGGATTAAAGGTTTTTGTTAGTGTTGCAATAATTGGGACAGTCCCCAAGAAGTTTTTTGTATATGAAAAGTGGTAAGGTATTTAAACCCGCCTTGTTTTTTTGTGTTCATGATGAGGACTTCGTTGGGTCGATCGGGCTTTGGGGAAAAGGTATTTGGGAAAATTTCCAAAATAGTCTTTTGGGGGGGTGTTTTAATTGGGGGTTTTTTCTCGCTTGGGTTTTTTTCCCCCCGGGGGGAAAAATTGAGTCGTTTTCTGTTTAATGGTTAGGGGGTCATCCGGGTTTTTTTAGTTTTATTGTTCTGTTTTTTGGGTTTTAATGCTGGGGCGGGACCTGGAGTTTCCTGGAGGGTTTGGGGGTAAACCCCCTTGGGCCCCCGGTCGGGGGCCCAAAGAACGGTACAACCCCACCAGCCTGGCTGGTGGGGGTAGGGGACTTTAGGTGCCTGTCCAGTGCCTGCTTGAAAGCAAAGGGGGTCTTTGGTAATTCCCCATAAAATGCTGGGGGGGGGGGTTAAACGGCCTTGGGCCCCTAAAAATTATTGGTTTTTCACCCAGTGGCCCTTTTTTTTTCAGGGGATGTTACACGGGGAATCTTTTTTTTCATAGGGGTGACTCGGGGAAATTTTGGATAACCGGTTTTTAAGGGGAAAAATTGACTCCCCGAATTTGGGAGTACAGGTTTGGCCCCCAAAACATTTCAAATGGTGGTTTATTGCAGTTATGCATGCCATGAATTTTTTTTAAAAAAAAGCTTCCAAAGGGGGTTAAAATGGCAAAAAGGGGGGGGGGGGTTTTTTTATGGGGAAGAGGGAGAGAGATGATTAAAAAGGGTAAAATGAAAAAGGGGAAAAAGGGATAGTGGGGACAGAGGGTAGCAAGAGATCGAGGTAAAGGGGACTGAGGGAGGCAGGGGTATAACCAGAGTTTGTGAGTGTCTTTTTGGGGAAAAAAATCAAAGAGAGCCCCGGATTAATGGAGGGTCCATCAGCAAAAGGGGGAAAGGAAAAAAAAGGGCCGCAGACCCCAAACCCCCTAAAAACTCTTTAAAAGGGGGGAAACCAAAAAGAATAGGGGAAAGATACGGGGAAACCCCCCCCAATTTTCCCCCAGAGAGGGACAGGGAGCCTCTCCATGAGATACCCCCGGAAGACGAGTGTGGGGTGATGCGAAGACAGGAGGTGTAGTCTCCCAACCTCAACATTGGTGACAAGAAGAAGGCCAGAAACCTATCCCCGGGGTTTTAAAAGAATGAAGTTCGATTTAGCAGGTCGGGAAAAGCATTGTTGGGGTTAAAAGGGGGGGGGCAATGACCGCAAAATAGTCTGTGAATGGAACACCTCTATATGAAACGGGGAAAGGGCATGTACTGCTGCCGCGCAGGGGTCTGCCTGTTCATTGCCCTGTACGTCAACATGACCGGGGGCCCAAAAGAAAATTTTTTTACCCGAGAAGGGAAAAAAATTTGGGGTACGAAGAACTAGGGGGGTGTCAAAACCCTTTTGGGCTGCCCAAAGGGGGGTTGACCCCGGGGAAATTTTCTCCAGGTAGACCCAGGTAGCCTGTGAAGCACTAAGAGGTCTAAAAAGCCCCCAAAAAAGGGACACAGGCATTTAGGGGAAAGATGGGCCACAAGAAGGCCCTAAACAGCCATAAATAGGGGACCCGAGGGGGGATCCCCCCGCCGACCCGCCCAAAAAAACCGCAAATCCAACCAAAAATATTTGAACCATGGGTTTCCCCGCACCCCTAATCCGGGGGAAAAAAAAAACAGAATCCATAGGTGGGGGCCCTTTTCGAGGGAGAAAAAGAACAGACACGGAAGCAGGAATTCCCAAGGGGGAGGGGAAAGGGGATGTCACATGATTATATAAAAAAGGGGGTAGCTGAATGGAAGACAAGGGGAATTTTGAAAAAAAAAAGGGAAAAAAAAAAGGGGCAACAACCAAAAAGGGCTACTAACATCTTAAACCCCAAAGGGAAAGGGGGATAATGAGTAAATTAACAGCAATTGCAATGCATTTTTAACCTTATCAGGCGGGTTTAAAGGTTTATGAGAACATTTAGGGGCCCCCGGTTATTTGCCCCATTCAGACCCCCCTTTTAAAAAGGGGGACTGGACAGGCCCCCTTTGGCCCCGACGGGGGCTGTTAGCTTTGGGGCGGCCAACAGAAAGCCGGGGGTGATCGGGTTTCCCCGACCCCTTGGGGGCCTGGTCATGGGGGGGTGCTGGGGCATTGCCCCCGGGGTTTTTCCTGGAAAAATTCCGGGGGGGAAAAACCCCGGGGCCGGCGGGACCCAACCCCTTTTTAAAAAGAAGCGGGCCTGAACCAGGAGGGGGCAAGGATGGAATGTTCGTTTTTTATAGGGGCCCCCAAACCCCGGGGAAAAAGCACCGGCAAAACCGAATCCAAAGGAGGGGTTAAAAGGTGGAAAAAGTAGAAAAGGGGGGCCCATTAAAGGGGGGCACCACAACCAGTTTGTTTTAAAACTGAATGGGGGGTGAAGGAGAGTTTTTACAATAAGCCCCCCCTAAAAATGGGGGGGGGTTTTTAAAGGGGGGTTTCCCCGCCGGCTATGAAAAGGGTTTTTTTCCCCCGAGTTTAAAAGGGGTTTTCCCCGGAAACGGGGGTCAAACGGGGGGTAAACCCCAAATGTAAATTCGGGGGTACGGGGAGGGGAAACGGATGATCAAAACCACTAAGTCTAGTAAACGTAATTTGATGAGTTTTGCCACTAAAAATTTTTTAAACCGTGAGGGGGGAACAAAACCCCTTTTATGGTCTGGGGGAAAGGGAAAGAGGTGACAGTCAGCACCCCCCAAATTTTAGAAAATCATCAAAAGACAAAAACCAAAATTAAAAAAAAGATGGATTTTTATAAAGGAAAAAGGTTTTGGGCCCGAACAAACCCCCCGGGGGGCACCTTCAGTTTTGGTAAACCGGGGAAAAACCACAACCCAAAGGAAATGTCTGTCATTTTAAAAGGGCCTTGGAAAAAGGAATTTTCGGGGGTAAGGGGCCGGGGGCCAAAGTGAAACCCCAAGTTGTGAAAATTTCATGGTCAAAAAAAATGGCGATAACCATGTGGTTATTAGCAAAGGCTTTAATCTCCGGCCCCAGTAAAAAAGGGAAAAGGCCCAAAAACCAAATTTTTTGACTAAAAAGGGAGACTTTTTTGGGACTTAAAACCACATAAAAGTCTAAAAATGGGGCGCCCCTCATTTTCAAACTGCACTGGTAAAAACGATGGGATGATAGTGGGAGGTATAATGTCCCGAGAAACCCTTTGGAAAAAGAACAATAGAAAATTCCCCGGGGGGAAGGCCCCTTTTTTACCATAAAAAAATTAAAGGAAAAAGTAAAAAGACTTTTGTAATGAAAAAAGAAGGGGGTTGGGAAAAGGAAAAGATAAAAGGGGGTGTTGTTAAAGTTCTTGAAGGGAAAAAGGACATTATAAACTCTTTTTCTAAAAAAAAGAAAATCTAAGAGTTTTTTA
This sequence comes from Cherax destructor, assembly GCA_009830355.1. Taxonomy (NCBI): domain Eukaryota; kingdom Metazoa; phylum Arthropoda; class Malacostraca; order Decapoda; family Parastacidae; genus Cherax; species Cherax destructor. The sequence continues at coordinate 8,098 of WNWK01050316.1, read as the reverse complement.
ATCCGGGGATTGAAGAAAAAAAACGAAAAAGGGGTTTAGAAATGGAAGGGTAAACCCAATTTTATGGAAAAGGGAAGAGGGGGTGGATCCAAACCCCAAAACAGGAGCCGGGCGGGGGAAACCCAATTTCCCTATTTTTGACTGCACTCATCAAACCCGAAGTGAGGTGGGAACCCAACCCCCCAAAGGGGCGTTTGGGGTCCGTTTTCCCTTTGCTTTAAAAAACCCTTCTGTGGTTTTTTTTCCCCGTACCTGCCCCCCCAAACGCATTTCAACTGTAATACCTGAGCACAAGAAAAGGGGCTACCAAGGCCCACACTTTGGGGAAGCTCGAGGTTTGGGATAGAATTTTGGCCCGGGGAAAGGGGGGCAAAAAAGATGGAAAAACTCATCAATGTTAAAAAAACCCCCTGAAAGGCAAAGATTTTTAAACCCATTTAATTAAATTTAAAAAATTTTTAATGGAGAATAAAAATAAAATTAAATGATTGGGGAAAGATCGCTGTCAGTGGGGCCGGGGGGGGACCCCGGGAAAATTTTGGGGCAGTTTTGGAAGAGCAGATGGAGAGAAAGCAAAGAAAAAAAGAGTTCGAGGATCAAAAAGGGGGGGTACCCATTTTTTGGGGGGGAAAGGGGCCAAGCCCCAACTGGAAATTAATGGGGGCACATGGGCCCTTTTCCCCCAAAAAAAAAGGGGAAATCGCCAAGTAACAAATTGGGAGGGGAAAAAAAAAAAAAAATCAACACTGGGAAAAAAATGCCCGTGAAGGGGGGGGAAAGGGAAAGGGTGTATACCACTTTTTAAATGGATACACAGGTAAAAAAAAAAGAAGAACAGAAGGGGGACGGGGTAAACCCCAAAGAAAGAAAATTTGTTAAATTTTCCCCGGAAAAAAATCCATGAATATAACAAAAATAGCCCGAAAAAAACCCCGGTAACAGGGATTTTTTTGGGTTTTTAAAAACCCCAAAGGGAAAAAAAGGGGGGGCAACCCCAAAACCCCCCCCCACCCTGGGGCCCCGGATATTCCACTGCAAAAAAGCCATGATGTATGGAAAGAAAAAAGTTAAAAGGGGACTAGGGGCTAGGGGAAAGTCCACGGGGAGGCAGCTTTTAATTGTTTTTTAGACAAGGAGCCAAGAACAGAAAAAATATTCGAGACAGGGGTGATTTTAGGATGGGGAAACCAAAAAGGGAACTGAGAAGTTGAGCCCCCCCAAAAGGGGGGGCCTTTGAAAAACCCAGAATGGGGAAAAACGGAAAATCCCCCTTTTAAGGGGAGATGAGGGGAAGGAAAGCGTGGAACCCTTTCCCCGCCTTTTTTTAGAAAAGGTTTCCCCCTAAAATTTTGGAAAAACCGACAACGGAAAGGGGGCAGGGGTGCTCCTCAGACAGTTGGGGAAGAGGGAGTTAGAAAGAAGGACTGGCATGGTCATCAGCATCACAGACTGGGCATTGGGGCCTGGACCTGAAAATTTGGGGGTGGATGCCCAAAAAAAGCCAGCAGTTTCTACCTTTTTCGGTGTGGGGGCCCTTTCCCAATTAAAAGGTAACCGAAAAATTTTAAGGGGAGGTTCACGGCAGTCAAATTTTGAGCTATATTGCGGGGGTAACGTTTTGCTTTTTGGCCCGGGGAAGGCGGCCCAATTTGAGGATAGGGAGTTTTGGAGTCTTTTTTCCCCAAAATTTACAAAAATTTACCAAATTGGGGACAATTTTTGGGGTAAAAAACAGAACCATTTACAAGAATTGAGAAAAATGGTTTTTTAAAGAAAAGGAAAGTACCATGGTATAAGGAGAGAAAGACCCGGGGTTTGTCCCCTTTTGGCCCCTGATAAAAAAATGCCGCTTTTTGAGAGCTGAAAAAAATCTTTCCCACATGGCATAGGAAGTTTTTCCCAAACTATGATCAAAAAAGAAAGTTTTTAAGGGGGCCCAGAAAAAAGCTTTTCCTTTAGAGGGAAAAAAGGAGGGGGGTGTGACGGGGGTTTTTTTAAAAATGAAAAAGGCGAACCTGGGGTTTTTGGGGGAGGGACCGGAGGTTTCAACGGGGACGGGGGAAAAAAAAAAGGCCGACCTTGGGGGAAAAGGGGGCCAAGGTCAGAAAAGAAGGTGCTGAAAAAGGGGGTTTGGAACCCCCTAAGAGGTGAAACCCCCCCCGCAAGGGGAAAAGGGGTTTGGGGGGTTTAAGATTTTTTAAAATATAGAACTGGGTATCAAGAACCAGGGGGGGGTTTCCCGATTTGGGACCAGGGAAAAATTCTTTCTTTTTTTTTTAATAAAAAAAAAAAGAAGAAAATAAAAAAAAAAAAAAAAAAATTTTTAAAAAAGGGGGCGTGGGGGGAAAGCTCCTAGGGGAAATGAAAGGGCCTAACCAACCCCCCCCGGGACCCAAAAAGAATGGGGGCCCGGGAACCTGTAACCCTACCCTTCCAAAACCACAACCCAGGGTGAACTTACCCAAGACCTCGGCGGAAAAAAGGGAGGTACCCCCAAAAATACCCCCTTTTGGCCCCCACCCCAATCAAACGGCCCCAAGAAAAACCCCTCGCCCAAAAAATCCCCAAACCCCCCCGGGGCCCAGAGGATAGGCACCCCCCGGCGATCCAGACCCCCTAACCCACCCCAAAACCTCAGAAGAGATGACACACCGCCCCCCCCGGAACCAAACCCGGAAAGGGCCGGGGGAAAAAAGGACGGGAAGGGGGAGGGAGGGGAGGAGGAGGAGGAGGAAAGGGGAGAATGGGGAAAGGGGGAAGAGGAAAGGGAAGGGGGTTGGGGGTTTGGGTTGGTCAGGAAAGAAAAAGGGCCAACCCTCACCCCAATACCCACAAAAGGGGTCCTTAAAGAGGCGCAGCCGGGGGGGTTTTTTTACATTTTCTTGGTCGCATTTCCCCCCCCCTTAAAGGGGGCAATCAGCAATTCCCCAAAAAGGGTTAAAAGGAAAAGGGCTTGGCCCCCCTGTTTTGAAAGTTCTTTTCATCCCTGCATTTTTAAAAAGCAAGAGGTCCGAAGGTAGACCCCCGTACCCCCAAATTTTTTTTCCATTGGGGTTTTTGGAACCATGAAACCCCCCAGGGTTTATTTAAGGATTTGAGGAGCGGGGGGGGTTTTGCAGCTTTACCAAATCGTTTAGTTTTGGAATGGTTGAAGAGGAAGGGTTTTTTTAAAATTATTAAAATTATCAGACGAAATTTTTCTTGTCGGTCCCGTCATGTTTGTCATTGCAAAAAGTTTTAAAAATTTGCCCTTTTTATGTAGTCGAAGGTAACTTTAGTAGCTTTTGGGGTTTTCCCTATTGTTAGGAGAAGGGTGGATAGTGGTCTGGGTTTTGTGATTATGCCTGTTTTAAAAGGGGGGATATGGTTTCCCCAATGTGGTCAAAAAAGATACTAGTCTCAGAGTTTTGAGGTTTTTTTTCTGTTGGTAGCAGCAAAAAGTTGCTCATTTTGTGTTCAGTTTTGTGGGGGCCCGGCTTGGGGATTTTTTTAGTCCCGTAGAAGGGGCTTTGTTCATTTGGGTCATTATTTCCCCCAATTTTTTATAATTTTGGGAAGTTTGACTGGGTACCCGTTTATCACTGTGAGGGGGTTTTAGGGGTTTTGATTTAAAATTTGCTATAATATATTCTCCATGTTCATCCCTTTGCAAGTATTATTGATACATTGGGATCTGGGGAGTATATACTGCCACCCCCGCTGGTTTTCCACAGTTGTGTAGGCTGTGTAACCAGGAATGGCATAGACATCTTAGCACCAGGGGAGGGGTCAAAATGTGATGTTACAAATTGGGGAATTTAGGGTTTCTGTGAGGGTGAAATGTTTTCAAAGATCTGACATTGTAATTAAAGACAAGTTATTTTTTGGGTCTGAGTAGTGTCTTTGTTTTCTGGTGTTAATTTTAGTTGCTGTTGATCTGAAGTCTTTTTAAAGGAGGTTGAACAGGGGCAATGCTTTACTAAGATTTAGGGGATTATTTAAAAAAAATTTTTTTTTTTTCAAGTTTTAAAGTGATTAGCTTGTTGTAGGTTTAAATTTTTAAAGATAGTTTAAGGGTTTTAGACTTAAAATGTTTTTTTTAAAATTTTTAAAATATGACACAAACAATTAAAACATACTATAATGGGGAATAACAAGAATAAAAAGAAGAAAATTTCCCTTTGGATGGTACAATTTTTAAATTTAATATTGAACTGGTTATAGTATTAGATTTTTAAAGTTGTTGATTGGGGAAAATAAAACTCAGAGATATAGCTAACCATTTTTGGGACAATTTTTGATCAATATTGAACAAAAAAGTATTAATTTCTAAAGTTGTTGATTGAGAAAGTTTTTGTTTAAAAAATTCTTTTGGATAAGGGTACAAAATTTTGAGGTACTGGAGTTAAAAAAAAAAAAATAGATTATAGTGGATTAAAATAAAAGGAATTTTAAAAAAATTTTTAAACAAGGGATAATGTTGAAGGGGGACTTTTGAAAATAGAAAATTGGGGTTTTGTTTCATTCTATTGTAGATTGGGGGGAAAAAGGTTTTAATGCAAAAAATTTTTATCGGGTTTGTGAATGTGGAAAAAATATAGGAAGAATGAGTGTGGCAAAATAAATATAAAAAAAGGGTATTTTAAGGGAAGAAGTTATTCATTGGGTTAAAGTTTTTTTATACAATTGGAAAATTGTTAAAAAAGGTAGTTAGTATATCTGGGCAAGTTAATGTGAGGTAGGAAAATTTATATGGAAAAATATTTAAATATATGTAAAAAAATTTTATAGAAGAATGAGGTAGTTGGTTTTAAAAATTTAAAGGGGGAGAATGTACTGAAAATTTGGCGAAACTGAGCAACAACATACACTATACGTAGGAGTTTGGTGGGACTTTGCATTCAGTTAGATCTACGAGATTTGTGTCTCTAAGGAGTTTGGATAGATCATTCTCATTTGACATGATATATGTCTGACCCACTGTTGTTTTCTTAACTAGTATTTTTCCATTCTGCGAAAAGCACTGGTATTTTGTCTTTATTTTCCCTTTAAGTTTTCTGACTCTATACAGGAGGTTTTGTTGTTTTTTTGTGACCTCTTTATAAAACCTTTCCCTTATCTGTTTTTGTGGATTTGGAAATGATATCGGGAAGGGCAGGAAAAAAGAGCTGCTGGAAAAAGTACAAACCCCAGCCATAGACGTAATTAGGTCTAAGGGAGGTCCCTATCATAGTAGCATCTTGTAGAAATTTGTCTTAGGACTGCCTCCTTGAAAGCTGCCCTCTTGGCAAGCACTGTTGACACCAAAAAGTTACTCCCCTTGTCTCACAAGTGGCTTATGGGACACTTTTCCCAAATAACTGCAGGTACAAAATTTCCCCCCAATGCATGACTAAAAAGGGTGGACTTACTTGATGGAGAAGAAATGTCTTTCGGTCCTCCCCCCAACCCCTAGTCCCTCTGGACTCCTTTTGATTCGATGACATGCAGTTAGGACGATACTTCTGCAAGAATTCAGTGGTATTAGTGTCCCGCCTGAAACTCAGAAAAAACCTAACTCAAGGGGGTATCCTCTAAGCAATATCTAGAGTATGGGACACTAACCCAGACTTGTACTTAAACCGGGACACTGGTACGTCTGATGTTGCGTCCCTCTGCTCGAGACCCCAGTAAAACCCACCCCCGTTTTTCCCCAGAAAACTGGCCAGATACTGAGAGAAAGAAAAGGGATGGGGCCCACTGTAGTGGGGGCTGGATGGAGAAAGATTCCCGGGACTTCGAGATGTCTCCCCCGAGTCCCCCGGACTGGTGTTGGAGTCCCTGGGGGAAAGCTGCCCGTTCACCCTTTTTTTCCTCGTTGGTGTCTGGTCTTAGAAGGGCCAGGTCATGCCTTGTGGTCTCTCACTGCTTGACCTCCGCATGGGGTTCCATTTTTCGTTTGGGTTATATAACCTTAAATTTTGCCTATTGAGGCCTAAAAACTTCCTATGTTAAAGGGGCTAGAACTACATTATTAATTTCTAAAGTTCCTCAATAATCCCAATATTAGTCACTACCTGTACAAACGTACCTAATCTTCCTAGGAAGTAAATCTATCAATTAATATGTGCAATCTCCCTACCCGCCCTTATTTGGTTTTTTGGGGGGGGTGTGAGGGTTTATAAACTCGGGGGACCTACTGGTAAAATTGGTTTCATATGGCTCCTTACCCCGTGGAACTTTTTTGCAAAGAAATAAAATTTCCACACATCTTGCCTAGAAGGGGGGGCAGTTGATGTTAACTGGCTAGACAGGTACTGCAAGGAACTTGCAATCCCCCTTTTATTATTTAAATGGGACAAATTCAAAGGCAAACGTGATATGATGCAAGGGATGGGGTTCATTTTCAAGGGCTGGAGTGGTTGCATTAGCTAACTCGATTGAGGGGGGCCCTTGCTGACTTGTCTATGACTTTAATCTAATAGATTATAGAAAATGGGTGTGTATGGGGGGAAACAATCAAGCTGCAGTACAAGGGTTGAAACCAGCAGATATTACCAAGATACCTCAGGAATATGTTTAATAGACAATATTCAAAATAAAGTTGCTAGTAAAAGGGAAAGTATTTGATCAACAAAAAAGAGAATTGTAAGGGCAGAGAGTGACTGCCCCCTTTAAAGGGTTTTATACTAATAATAGGGTCTAAAAAAAAAATAGATGAGCTAAGATTACTTGCATGTTCCTTAAAAAATAGATATTATTTATAACGGAGACCTGGTTCAACCTGAAAGATGAGAAATGCCTCTTGAATGCAACATGGGGTATAAACTATTCCCCTGACAGGGTGATATATGTCAGAGATAATTTAAATTGTTATGTTAGACAAGAGATAAGATTAGAAGCATCGGACACAGAATCTGTTTAGCTACAATTTCCTCGAGGATCGTAAAAAAAAAAATTTTGGGTGTGATTTATAAGCCTCCAAAAAAACCCTTTATAAGGGTGCAGTAACAGTTATGGGAGGAAATTCATAAGGCATCTAGATATGAAAATGTTGTGTTAATAGGAGATTTTAACTTTAGACAAATTGATTGGAAAAAAAAAATCTTGAGTCTAGTGACTTTCTTTATACAAATTTAGGGGTTCTTTTAAAAAAATTTTTTAAAACATTTAGAGGAAACAATCTGCTTGACTTGGGTTTTCGCCAACAAAAAATCACTTTTAAAAATTTTTGGAAAGCAATCAAAAAACACTTAGTTTCTATATATCATGGCATTACCAAAGTAACTACAATCAAGTCTCTGTCCCAGACTTCTGTTGGGTGATTTCATGGGACTGAGAAATTACCTGGGTGTGCTGAAATGGAATCACCTGACTATGGGTCAGGTAGGTGGAATTCCAACCACAAAATAGAGCGAAAAACTAATGTCAAAGACCTAGGGGTGATCATGTTAGAGGATCTCCCTTCAAGGACCATAACATTGTATCTACCGCATCTGCAAAAAAAAATGACAGGATGGATAATGAGAACCTTAAAAAAGGGGTCCCAAGCCCATGATGACTCTTTTCCCAGGTCGCTTGTTCTATCTAGGCGGGAAAATTTTGTTTTGCACCCTAACTGCCCTTTCAAGGCAGGTGAAATTGCTGATCAAAAAATGTACAGGGGGAACCTTCACTGCACGCAATAACTGTGATAAACCACCTAAATTTTTGGGGAATGCAAATTTTCCTAAACCGAACCTCCTTAGAACGGGGTGGGAGAATACATTATTATATACACTTGGAAAATCCTAGGGGGATTAGTACCAAACTTGCACAAGAAAATCACTCCTATGAAAGCAAAAGATCCAGACGATGCAACATCCCCCCAATGAAAAGCGGGGGCGCCACTAACACTAAAAAGAACAACACAGTAAATGTGAGGGGCCCCAAGACTGTTTAACTGCCCCCAAGCATACAAAAGGGGGTTACCAATAGACCCCTGGCTGTATTCAAGAAGGTTTTGGACAGGCACCTAAAGTCAGTACCTCATAAAAGCCGGGCTGTGGTTTGTATTTTTGGGTTGTGTGCGGCCAACAATAACAGCCTGGTTGATCAGCCCCTGATCCACCATGAAGCCTGGTCACAGGCTCGAAACCCT
>WNWK01050315.1:0-12883 GCA_009830355.1 Cherax destructor | reverse complement strand
TTCCCTTTTAGCGGAAAACAAAAGTACGTATTATAAATCTTTTAGGACAGAAAGAAAAATACTTTTACTGATACTAACAATACACTAAGATGACGATGAAGTGTGAGTTTGTCCTCAATTTGTTCGATAGGAAACTGTGGCACCTCATAAGGAGCAGAGATCTTATTGGGTCTTGGAGTGTCATTGGCCTCCATCATTGCTTCAATGTCCTTCAGGGCAGTATCAACACTGAACCCCTCATGGATAAACACTGGACTTTCACTACCTGTAACAAATAATTGATAATAGTTACTGAAAAAGAACTTGCAAACTCATTTGCACCTCCATAGTCAGGTATAAACTTCTATCTTAACATGCCTTAAGTTGTCACATCTGCATGCCTTAAATTGTCACCATCAGCATGCCTCAAGTTGTCACCATCGGCATGCCTCGAGTTGTCACCATTGGCATGCCTCGGTTGTCACCATTGGCATGCCTCGAGTTGTCACCATTGGCATGCATCAAGTTGTCACCATTGGCATGCCTCAAGTTGTCACCATCGGCCTGCCTCAAGTTTGTGTTGTCACTTATAAAACACACCTGTTAGGCCAGGAGACCATCTGACAGGAGCCTGATTTGGTTTATATAACAAGAATTAGGAATAACTGACTCAGTATTTGTCACTGAGGAAGTACCATTTATCACTGAGCCAATAAACAGGGTATAATCAGTTTATACAAAAGCCTTTAGCAGAAGGTACAGTGAAGTGGGAATTTTTTTAATTGTATGTATTTCCATTCAGAGTACAGTATGTATTTGACACTAATCAAATACTGTCCCACCTAGACATGGGAGTGACAACTCCCCATAATTACTCAGTCAAGATTCCTGACTAAGCAATTCTTCAATACACACACTGGAAGAAGCTATGACAGCATACATAATCAGTCTGGACAGTATTATATGGATGCGTGTTACATGACAATGAGGGAAACACTTGTATTAAAGGCTATACTTGGACCACAGAGTTCCAAAGTTTAGCATGCTCACTTGTTTCCTCAGACACAAACCTCAACACCATACAAGCAACAAACCTTCAATGCCTAAGTAAAGAGGTCCAGAGTATGAACATAGTGGCAATGCCTCATACAACTGCCACACTGACACTGGGGCTAGCTGCACTGGAAACAATCAACACACCTCCAACAATTAACAGTGTCTGAACTGATTGTATGAGTGATATACCTTTGATGGCTTCTCATACCAACAATAACAAAACCAACCAGGCTTACTGAGACGAGTGCAACCATAATCGACCATATATGGACTAATATCCTAGCCCCCCTTAAATCAGGGATAATAACAGACAGCACTACAGACCACTACCCCACCTTCCTCTTAACAAACATTAGTAAACCACCTCTAGAATACACCAAAGTTTCATTTAGACTCCATGACGACGCCTCAATAAATAACTTCACAGCAGAGACCGTTGACTGGGCTATAGAATTCCCCAACGCCAAGGGTATCGATGATTGGACAGACAATTTTCTTAACAAATTACTTAGACTATACAACAAACATTGACCTATAAAAATTAAACAGATTACGGCTAGGTTGCCCATGGCTAACTAACAGCTTACTAAAATCCATTAACAAGAAACATCAATATGAAAAGCAATGTAGACAGGGCTTCATACATAAAGATTTTATTAAACACTATTCATCAGTTCTCACCAAACTAATAAAAAAAGCCAAACAATTGTACTACTCCAGCAGATTCACTGAAACAAGAGGAGATATAAAAAAGACCTGGAAAACACTCTCACAGATTCTGGGCACCTACAAACTGAAAAAAAACTAGGGATATTGTCCTAACTAAACCAAATGAAACACCACCACAGGATCAAATCTTGCCAGTAAAATCCCAGATACCAACGCCCGAGCAAGTGATTACCTAGATGGGAATTTCCCATCCTCCTATCTTGCACCTACTGAGGCCACTGAAGTCACCATGATAATCAAGTCACTTAAAAATAAATCAGGGAATCTGTCTCAAGTCCCACCATTATTATACAAGCGAGCCGCCCATGTCCTTTCACATGCTATTTCATTACTTTTTAACAAATCACTAGAAATTAGCACTTTCGAACTACTCAAAACAGCTAGGGTTACACCAATACACAAAGGTGGTGACCCCACAGCGTAAACAACTATAGGCCAATATCAAACTTACCGTTGCTATCCAAAATCTTCGAGAAACTTGTGCACAAGAGATTATACTCGTTTATAATGACGCAAAGCATACTCAACCCCTGCCAATTTGGCTTCAGAAAAAATAAAAGCACTAACGATGCAATCGTAAAAATAATAGACCTGCTTTACACAGCACTCGAAAATAAGGAATATCCATTAGGACTTTTTATTGACCTAAGGAAAGCTTTCGACACAATAAACCACAGCATCCTACTCCACAAACTTGACCACTATAGTATAAGAGGTCATGCACTTGCATACTTCAAATCCTACCTTACTAATAGGTATCAGTATGTCACCATTAAAGACACAACCTCCTCGACACGACCACTTGATACTGGAGTACCACAGGGAAGTGTCCTTGGTCCCCTGCTCTTCCTCTTATACATCAATGATCTGCCCAATGTATCACAACACCTGAAACCAATACTCTTTGCTGATGACACAACTTATGTCATCTCCCACCCAAATCTTGAAACGCTCGACACCATTGTTAACGATGAATTACTAAAAATATCTACATGGATGACAGCCAACAAACTTACACTCAACACTGATAAGACCTTCTATATTATGTTTGGTAACAGAGCAGGTGATGCACAATTATACATTAAGATCAACAACACTCTTATTGCTAAACATAATGAGGGCAAATTCCTGGGCCTTCACCTCAACAGTAACCTGAAATTCAGCACTCATATCCAACACATAACAAAGGAAGTGTCCAAAACTGTGGGGATCCTCTCTAAGATACGTTACTATGTACCACAATCAGCCCTACTCACACTATAATATTCACTCATCTATCCCTACCTCACATATGCCATTTGTGATTGGGGATCAACAGCAGCAAGACACCTAAAACCAATAATAACCCAACAAAAAGCCGCAGTAAGAATTATCACGCAATCCAACGCTAGGCAACACCCCCCCCACTCTTCAAAGACCTAAACTTACTCAAACAAACAAACAAACAAACAAATTTTATTTCATTGCAGATTGCAGATTACATGGGTATCGGTAGTTACAATGTAAATTGAGTGCAAGGAGAGCCACTGACATGCCATGGCATTAGGGGCAGCTTATTCTAGTCCTTAAAAACTATGTACGTAATATTAGAGAAATTTATTGAGTTTATTCTAGTTAAGAATTATTTTCAAAATTACAATATGATGAAATTTTACTGTTTAAATTATTATATAATGATATTAGATATTAGATTGTTACAGGTGTTAAGATTCTTGAATGATAATATGGAATTGAGATTATCTTAAGGAAAATAACATTGAGCATTTTTGACATTAACTTATAATATGAGTAGGGGGTAACATAATAGTAACATATTATTAAAAATTGAGATTATCGTATAGGAAAGTAACAATGAGCATTTTTCAAAGTAGTTTATAGTATGATCATTTAGTTTTGGGTGAGTAGGTGGTTTTTGAGTTGAGTCTTAAATTGATTTTCAGACAAGATTATCTTAATATTTACTGGTAATGAATGCCAGATTATGGGGCCCTTTATGTGCATAGAATTTTTACATAGGTTGATATGAACACGGGGTATATCAAAAAGTGATCTGTGTCTTGTGTTGTGGTCATGGGTCCTATTAAAGTTGGTGAGGAGAGTTTTGAGCAGAGGGTTTATATTAGAGTGTAAAGTTTTATATATGTAGTAGGCACAAGAGTAAGTATGAATGTTCTTTACGGTGAGTAGTTTGAGACTTTTGAATATTGGTGGAGTATGCTGTCTAGAGTGGGAATTTGTTATCATTCTGACTGCAATGAATGAATGAATGAATGAATGAATGAATGTAAAACCTGTTATGAATAATACTTACTTAGCTAATTATTCCCAACACTGATATTATAATGACCACGTAAACTAACTGCAATGCAATTGTTTTAAATTGTTTTAAATTGTTATCTCACTCAATTAGTTGCATTGCTGCAATAAATTGCTACAATTAATTGATATGTTCAACTTATATTCAAACTTTAAAACTTAGATAAGCAACTTTACTTATTTTATAAATTATCAACCATAACTTTTTATTATTTTATTATTACTATTGCTTTAATTTGTTTAATCTGATTTAATTAATTTTATAATGAAGACAAAAGTACAAAACTATGTTCAAATTTCATAGCTTAAATACTCACCTTTACTCATTGTATACTATCTACAATAATTCTTACAATCTAGTTTTAAGTTAATTTTAAGTCTGCCCAAAATGCCCTGCATACTAGGGGCTTTTGGCATGTACACCTCATGTAATCTAAATAACCAAATGTAATTCTTTGTATCATGTCCAAATAAAAATTATTATTATTATTATTATTATTATTATTATTATTATTATTATTATTACTGCGGCCTTTTGTTGTGTTATGAGTGGTCTAAGGTGATTTAACGTTGTTGATCCCCATGCACAGATTCCATAGGTGAGATACGGGTAGATAAGTGAATGATATACTTACTCTTGTGCCTACTACATATATAAAACTTTACACTCTAATATAAACCCTCTGCTCAAAACTCTCCTCACCAACTTTAATAGGACCCATGACCACAACACACGACACAGATCACTTTTTGATATACCCGTGTTCATATCAACCTATGTAAAATTCTATGCACATAAAGGGCCCCAGAATCTGGAATTCATTACCAGTAAATATTAAGATAATCTTGTCTGAAAATCAATTTAAGACTCAACTCAAAACCACCTACTCACCCAAACCTAAATGATCATGCTATAAACTACTTTGAAAAATGCTCATTGTTACTTTCCTATACGATAATCTCAATTTTTAATAATATGTTACTATTATGTTACCCCCTACTCATATTATAAGTTAATGTCAAAAATGCTCAATGTTATTTTCCTTAAGATAATCTCAATTCCATATTATCATTCAAGAATCTTAACACCTGTAACAATCTAAGATCTAATATCATTATATAATAATTTAAACAGTAAAATTTCATCATATTGTAATTTTGAAAATAATTTTTAACTAGAATAAACTCAATAAATTTCTCTAATATTAAGTACATAGTTTTTAAGGACTAGAATAAGCTGCCCCTAATGCCATGGCATGTCAGTGGCTCTACTTGCTCTCAATTTACATTGTAACTCCCGATACCCATGTAATCTGCAATGAAATAAAATTTGTTTGTTGTTTGTTTGTTTGTTTGTGATATAGAGCAAGGAGAGCTGATTGAGGTACATAATAGCGTATCTTTGATAATATGCCTACTGTCTTCGAGATTTTCTTGGAAATTTGTTGTATATGTGTTTGGAATTTAAGGCTACTGTCAAGGTGGATTCCTAGGAATTTTTAGGAACATCAGAACATCCACACTTACTACTCTGCAATCTACATTTATAGAACCATAAATACCAACTTTAACCCTGAACTAAAACTCTTTCTTGACAGTTGTGACAGGACCCATAGACATAATACCAGACACAAACATCTCTTTGACATTCCCCATGTCCAACTAAATCTATACAAAAATTCAATGTACATAAAAGGGCCTAAAATCTGGAACTCCCTGCCTCAAAACTCTAGAACTGCAGACACAACCTCCATTTTCAAAAGCACCGTTAAAAAACATCTTATCTCACTTACCGGTAGCTAATCACATGAAAATTACTTTATCTTGCACATATCCACAACAAAATTACACTTATTGATATCTGTGATTCCCCCTTAATTTTGCACATGACTGTAGCCAAGATTCTAATACAACTATTGCTTCATAACTCTTAAGCTAGTCATAAGTTTGCCTAAGACACTCCAATATAAAAACTGTATCATGCCAACACGTCACCATTTCCATTAATATATAAACTAATTGTTAAATTCTTTAATTTTTGTACTACCTCAATTTTATAAACCTAATTAATCACTACAATTACCTAAACTTAATACCAGTATAATCATTGTATAGACTAAGTTTGCCTGATTTACTCCAATATTGGAGCAAACCTAGTATTAAGTCTGCCCGAAATGTCTAGCATGCCCAGGCATGCTAGGCATGATAACGGCCATCTTTGTAATTATAGTCCTTAGTCCTTAAAATGTAAAACAACCATTGTAATTTTTACAGAGAAATAAATCAATTTGAATTTGAATGAGTTTGAGAGTCTCACAACTCTCGGAGCTCGGCCACGAGCCAGGCTCGTCTGGTGCTTGCCTGTTCAAACAGGCTGTTGCTGGGCCAGTGTCATTAAGAGGCCTTTACCACCAAGGTGATGCCCTCACTTCCATCAGCTGCTGCTGACCAACTATCCCAATGAGCAGCTGCTGGCTATATACATCAACCACGAGCAAGGTGAAAAGACTAAATAGCTCCACCTTTCTATGCATATATAAAAAAATTGACTAGAAAATATTTCTTTAACCTATAAACATAAATATACATTTGTTTTTACTTAAATTATAATATTTTTAGTCTAGTAGCACTAAAACAGGGCTATAAATATGTGGCAGAATTATGAACGTACATCATTTTAGTCTTATACCATGCTGATGTATATAACAGATAGCAAGCCTCAAGCTGTGTTGTTACTGTCAACAAGCCTCAAGCTGTGTTGTCACTGTCAACAAGCCTCAAGCTGTGTTGTCATTGTCAACAAGTCTCAAGCTGTGTTGTCACTGTCAAGCAAGCCTCAAGCTGTGTTGTTACTGTCAACAAGCCTCAAGCTGTGTTGTCACTGTCAACAAGCCTCAAGCTGTGTTGTCACTGTCAACAAGCCTCAAGCTGTGTTGTCACTGTCAACAAGCCTCAAGCTGTTTGTCACTGTCAACAAGCCTCAAGCTGTGTTGTCACTGTCAACAAGCCTCA
The DNA here is from genome assembly GCA_009830355.1 of Cherax destructor. Lineage (NCBI taxonomy): Eukaryota > Metazoa > Arthropoda > Malacostraca > Decapoda > Parastacidae > Cherax > Cherax destructor. The sequence goes on along the minus strand of WNWK01050315.1, from coordinate 5,791 downwards.
AGCTGTGTTGTCGCTGTCAACAAGCCTCAAGCTGTGTTGTCACTGTCAACAAGCCTCAAGCTGTGTTGTCGCTGTCAACAAGCCTCAAGCTGTGTTGTCACGTCAACAAGCCTCGCTGTGTCACTGTCAACAAGCCTCAAGCTGTGTGTCACTGTCACAGCCCGCTGTGTTGTCACTGTCAACAAGCCTCAAGCTGTGTTGTCACTGTCAACAAGCCTCAAGCTGTGTTGTCACTGTCAACAAGCCTCAAGCTGTGTTGTCACTGTCAACAAGCCTCAAGCTGTGTTGTCACTGTCAACAAGCCTCAAGCTGTGTTGTCACTGTCAACAAGCCTCAAGCTGTGTTGTCACTGTCAACAAGCCTCAAGCTGTGTTGTCACTGTCAACAAGCCTCAAGCTGTGTCACTGTCAACAAGCCTCATGATGTGTTCTTAGTTTCAACCAGCCAAGTTGTGTTATATCACTGTCAACAAGCCTCATGCTGTGTTGTTAGTTTCAACAAGTCTCATGCTGTGTTGTCAGTTTCAGCAAGCCTAGTTGTGTGTTACTGTAAACAAGCCTCAAGTTACCTTACAATATTAATGGTATACAATATCTACAATTAGATGGTCGGTACTGTATATATACACCATTAAAATACTGATACGTGTCTTGATACAGCAACAACACGGTTTCTTTGTATAGAGGATATCTTCCATAATTTTACTGATCAACCACTACAGTAGTTGAGTGGGAAGGGTGGATTTCAGAAACACCTGCCTAGCATGGGCCAGTAAGCCTGCTCCTCAATTCTTATGTTCTTAATTGTATTAGTGGGTCCCTCCTATGATGTTTCTCCAAGTATACCACCTCACTACAGTAATAATAATAATAATAATATTATAATAATAATAATAATATTTTTATTTGGACATGATACAAAGAATTACATTTGGTTATTGAGATTACATGAGGTGTACATGTCAAAAGCCCCTAGTATGCAGGGCATTTTGGGCAGACTTAAAATTAACTTAAAACTAAATTGTAAGAATTTTTGTAGATAGTATACAATGAGTAAAGGTGAGTATTTAAGCTATGAAATTTGAACATAGTTTTGTACTTTTGTCTTCATTATATAATTAATTAAATCAGATTAAACAAATTAAAGCAATAATAATATAAAATAATAAAAAGTTATGGTTGATAATTTATAAAATAAGTAAAGTTGCATATCTAAGTTTTAAAGTTTGAATATAAGTTGAACATATCAATTAATTGTAGCAATTTATTGCAGCAATGCAACTAATTGAGTGAGATAACAATTTAAAACAATTAATTGCATTGCAGTTAGTTTACGTGGTCATTATAATGTAAGTGTTGTGGGAATAATTAGCTAAGTAAGTATTATTCATAACAGGTTTTACATTCATTCATTCGTTCATTCATACATTACATTGACTTGAATAGTCAGGTTTTACGTTAAGTGATTATTCTACTTTGCTGGGAATGGTTGATATGGAGCAATTAGCTTTGGGTGAGAAGGTGGTTTTTAGCATCGTTTTGAATTGGGGTACAGGTAGGGTTTCTTTGGCAATGACAGGTAATGAATTCCAAATTTTCGTGCCTTTTATGTGCATTGAGTTTTTACATAGTGTTAGGTGGACACGGGGAACATCGAGGAGTGATCTGTGTCTAGTGTTATGGTCATGTGTCCTGTTAAAATTAGTAAGGAGAAGTTTGAGTGGTGGGTTAATATCTGCATAGAGTGTTCTATGTATGTAATAGGCACAGTAAAAAGTATGGATGTCTTGTATGGTGAGTAAGTTTAGGTTTTGAATATTGGTGGAGTATGTTGCCTGGAGTGAGAATTTGTTATCATTCTAACTGCTGCCTTTTGTTGTGTTATTAGTGGTCTGAGATGAGTTATTGATGTAGAGCCCCATGCGCAGATTCCATAGGTGAGGTAGGGGTAAATGAGTGAGTGATATAGGGTAAGGAGAGCTGGTTGTGGAACATAGTACCGTATCTTGGATAGTATTCCCACGGTCTTTGAGACTTTCTTGGAGATTTGTTGTATATGTGTCTGAAATTTGAGGCCACTGTCAAGATGTATTCCTAAGAATTTTCCCTCTGTGAGTTTTGCGATAGGGGACCCGTTTATCATTATGTTAAGTGGTGCATTTGTAGCTCTGTTCCCAAACTGGATAAAATAGGTTTTATCAATATTGAGAGTAAGTTTGTTGGTCATCATCCAGGTAGATATTTTCTGCAATTCAGTATTTGCAGTGTTGGCTAGTGTGTCTGGGCTTGGGTGAGAGATAACGTATGTAGTGTCATCTGCAAAAAGTATGGGTTTGAGTAGTTGAGATGCATTTGGTAGGTCATTAATGTAAATGAGAAAGAGTAGTGGGCCAAGAACACTTCCTGTGGGACACCTACGGTAATAGTTTGCGCGGTGGAGCTAGCTCCATTTGTGTACACATATTGGTTTCTGTTGCTAAGGTATGATTTTAGCAAATAAACACTTATGAAGGCTAAAGAACTAACCACCACAAAACTACTATTTCTCTTTTTTCCCTTCTTTTTTTTTATCTACACTGTGCCTAGTGTCTCTAATATATAGTGGTGAGTAGGTGGTATAGGTCAATAGTGAGTTGGTACTATTGGAGGGCAATATTAGTAAGAGGGCAGTATAGGATGGCAAAGCAGTGAATAGGCACCATGGGAGGGCAAAGCAGTGAATGGGCACCATGGGAAGGCAAAGCAGTGAATGGGCAGCATGGGAGGGCAAAGCAGTGAATGGGCACCATGGGAGGGCAAAGCAGTGAATGGGCACCATGGGAGGGCAAAGCAGTGAATGGGCAGCATGGGAGGGCAAAAGCAGTGAATGGGCAGCATAGGAGGGCAAAGCAGTGAACTGGCAGCATGGTAGGGCAAAGCAGTGAATAGGCAGCATGGGAGCACAACAGTGAGTGGCCAGTATAGGAATGCAATAACGCATGGGCGTAAGGGAGAAACAGTAGTGAGTGAGCAGTAAGGAGGGCAATAGTAGTGAGTGAGCAGTAAGGAGGGCAATAGTAGTGAGTGAGCAGTGAGGAGGGAAATGTAGTGAGTGAGCAGTGAGGAGGCAATAATAGTAGTGAGCAGTAAGGGAGGGCAATAGTAGTGAGTGAGCAGTGAGGAAGGGCAATAGTAGTGAGTGGCAGTAAGGGAGGGCAATAGTAGTGAGTGAGCAGTAAGGAGGACTATAGTAGTGAGTGAGCAGTGAGGAGGGCAATAGTAGTGAGTGAGCAGTAAGGGAGAAAGTAGTGAGTGAGCAGTAAGGGAGGGCAATAGTAGTGAGTGAGCAGTAAGAGAGGGCAATAGTAGTGAGGAGGCAATAGTGAGTGAGCAGTGAGGGAGGCAATAGTAGCGATGCAGTGAGAGGCAATGTAGTGAGGAGCAGTGAGGGGGGCAATAGTAGTGATGAGCAGTGAGGAGGGCAATAGTAGTGAGGAGGCAATAGTAGTGAGGAGGGCAATAGTAGTGAGTAAAGGGAGGGCAATAGTAGTGAGTGAGCAGTAAGAGGACTATATGGAGTGGGTAAGGAGGACTATAGTAGTAGTGAGCAGTGAGGAGGGCAATAGTAGTGAGTGAGCAGTAAGGGAGGGCAATAGTAGTGAATGAGCAGTGAGAGGGCAATAGTAGTGAGTGAGCAGAAAGGGAGGACTATAGTAATAAGTGGACAGTAAGGGAGGGCAATAGTAGTGAGTGAGCAGTAACAGATTGCAATAGTAGTGAGTGAGCAGTGAGGAGGGCAATAGTAGTGAGTGAGGAAGTAAGGAGGCAATAGTAGTGAGGAGCAATAAGGGAGGACTATAGTAGTGAGTGAGCAGTGAGGGAGGGCAATAGTAGTGAGGAGCAGTGAGGGAGGCAATAGTAGTGAGTGAGCAGTAAGGAGGACTATAGTAGTGAGTGAGCAGTGAGGGAGGGCAATAGTAGTGAAGTGAGAAAGTAAGGGAGGACTATAGTAGTAAGTGGACAGTAAGGGAGGGCAATAGTAGTGAGGAGCAGTAACGGAGGGCAATAGTAGTGAGTGAGCAGTGAGGGAGGCAATAGTAGTGAGTGAGAATAAGGAGGGCAATAGTAGTGAGTGAGCAGTAAGGGAGGACTATAGTAGTGAGTGGGCAGTAGGGAGGGCAATAGTAGTGAGTGAGAAAGTAGGGACGACTAAAGTAGTGAGTGGGTAGTAGGGAGGGCAATAGTATTGAGTGAGCAGTAAGGGAGGACTATAGTAGTGAGTGGGCAATAGTAGTGAGTGAGCAGTAAGGGAGATCAATAGGAGTGAGCAGTAAGGGAGGGCAATAGTAGTGAGTAGCAGTAAGGGAGGACTATAGTAGTGAGTGGGCAATAGTAGTAAAGTGAGCAGTAAGGGGAAAGATCAATAGGAGTGAGCAGTAAGGAGGCAATAGTAGTGAGTGAGCAGTAAGGGGGGGCAATATTAGTGAGTAGCAAAAAAAGGAGGGCAACAATAGTGAGCATGGGGAGGGCAATAGTAGTGAGTGAGCAGTAAGGGGGGCAATAGTAGTGAGCAGTGAGGAGGGCAATGGCGAAGTAGCAGAAAGGGAGGGAAATATTAGTAGTGAGCAAGAGGGAGGGCAACAATAGTGAGCAGTGAGGGGGGGCAATAGTAGTGAGTGAGCAGTGTGGGAGGGCAATAGTAGTGAGTGAGCAGTAAGGGGGCAATAGTAGTGAGTAAGCAGTAAGGGAGGGAAATAGTAGTAAAGTGAGCAGTGAGGGAGGGCAACATAGTGAGTGAGCAGTGAGGGGCAACAGTAGTGGTGACATAAAAGGACTATAGAAGTAGTGGGAGTAATGGGGGGCAAAAATAGTGGTACATGGGGGACTATAAAATGAGGGGGCTGGGGAAACAAACGGGAGTGTGCAAAAGGGAAAAAATTAGTGAGTGAATAAGGGAGGGCAATATGTGAGTGACCAAGGGAAAAAATGTGTAGTGAGCAGTGAGGGGGAAAATGTAGTGAGCCAAAAAAGGGCAATAGTAGTAGGGGGCAGTGGGGGATGTACGTTCGTATTTCTAAGGGCCCACCACAGCTCTAATTCCTTCAATGCAAGCAGTCTTGAAGAAAATGTCTCGTTGTGATGTTGCTTCACATGTCGTGGACGAAGTTTTTGGGGATGATGTTAAAATTGATGACGCATTCCGGAAAAAATATCTCTGATGAAAACCTTCCTTCGTGCTTGCATATCAATTCTAGTGCAAAAATAGGTCCCCTTGTACAAGCTTCTGTTCTTAGTGCGCCCGTTCATGTGTTCATGGACTCGGGGGCACAAGTCAACATTATAAGGTCTAGTTTATTCAAAGATAAGAAGAACTGACGTGTCAATTTGTAGAACCAACTCATTGTCATCTCTTAGTGGTGTGGCCGGTTCTAGTCTACGTGTCGGGGTCAGACTTCTCTTACCTTCACTATCAGGGTAGAGATTTTACAGCTTCCTTTCTTGTTGTTGACCAGATTAGTTTCCTGGTGATCTCCTAGGATTTGCTTCCATGCGAGATCTCGTATCGTGCTTGATCCTTACCGATGGCATGGAAATAGATGACCTAGTCGTACCATTTGGGGTTAACGGTTCGAATCTGCCATACACCGAAAGTATAAGTCTGTAAATCCTTCCAGGTTATTTTTTCCAATGGCGTCAAGCGGTCTGGCACTTTTCCTTGCGTCTATGTTTACCTCCACCTTCAGTCATGCAAGATGCGTCCAGTTGCCTCAGGTGTCGAAAAACCTCAGAACCTTGAGCGCTGAGCCTATCTC
>WNWK01050314.1:0-12883 GCA_009830355.1 Cherax destructor | reverse complement strand
CCCCCCTTTTTTTATCCACTTCCCCGAGGCAATGGGCCCCACAATTGACACCAGAGGGGCCCCATCCTATATATATAAAATATTTTAAAAAATTTTTAAAATTTATTTTAAAAAAAAAAAAAAAAATTTAAAAAAATTTTAAAAAAAAAAAAAGAAAAAAAATCGAGAAGAGGGAATAAATTAATAAATTTTAGGTTTCATTAGAAATTTATTGTTCCTTCATAAAAAGTGGGTAAAATACAAAAAAAAATTTCCCCAAAAGAAATGTAAAAAAAATTTTGGTGTGTCTTTGTCTCATTAATAATATTAGGACGAAGCAATAATGAATTGAATGGAAAAGGAAATTGATACTGTAACTAGTTTATGGAGCAACTTGAAAAATGAAATATGAGAGCGGGTTAAAGGTTTTTGGCAATATGGGAGAAAAGATGCCGCTCAAACCCAAATGCAAAGTATGTGGCCTTTCCCTTTGGTTTACTGTTTTGAAAATTATATGCTTTAATGTCCATTTTTGAGGAATCCAGTTGACCGAATCCAACATTTCCAAGTCAGTTCACTATGTTATACAAGGAAAATTTTCGGGGGGATTTTAAAAAAGGATGAAATACATTTCAAATTTTAAAATTTGGCAAATTTGCCCCTTTACAATGTACTAACATCCCAACCTTCTTTTTGGTAGGATTCACCAAGTGTTGAAGTTTGAACCTGATACGACGTGGTTTTCCGTTTTTATACTGGGGTGCTGTAAACGCGGAAATTTTGGGAAAATGTGTTATTACAGTTCAGCAGTGTTGAAAGTGTAAATGAATCTGAAGAACCATTCTCAAGGAGGAAGGAAATAATTGGGATGAGAAATGTGCAATTTGGGAAAAAAGGCATAAAAATAATAATATTGAGATTCTTTATATTAATATGACAGGTGCTTAAACATGTTTTTGGGAGTAGTACTTAGTTGATGAACTAAAAATTAATTTTCCTAAAAAATTATATACAGCCTTTGATATTATTAAGCACTAAATTTATTGTCTCAAGATTTGGCTCAGCAATATGATAAGGAAAAACCAATTGTGCCCGGTTTCGGGAACTTCTATGTGGATTTTGAGACTATGAACTATAAAAAATGAACCGAACCGAATGAATGAAATTTTTGGATAAAGAAAAAGATAATCGACGCTATTTGAATAGACATAAATTCAATTGTTTCCCCCATAAAAAAAAAAAGGTTGAACCATTATATATAAGGGTTTTATGGAACCTTCCCTTGAAGAAATTTATTATGATTGTAACCATCCATGGCTCACACCCTTTTCCCCACTACCAAACAAATTTTTACTTTCCCCGCTGATAAAATTTTTTCCCCCGTCGGGGAAAAATAATACATTTTTTTTATTTTACTACATGATATATTCCATGATTATATGTGAAAATAATGATATATATGGGAAGGAAGATATTAAAAAATCCTTAAAAATTTTCCCCTTTAACCCCAGAATTAATACTATGAATAATTAAGAATTCTACCTCCATCTCTGTGATTAATGTTCCATTTCATATTAATAAAAATTTTTTTGTCACTATCCCCAATATGGAAAAAAAATTATTCAATCACCCCTTTTAAAAAGTGTGTCATAGGTCTTGGAAAAAATTTTTTTACTAACACCATTGAATGAGCGTGTGTGTGTGTGTGTGTGTGTGTGTGTGTTTGTGTGTGTGTGTGTGTGTGTGTGTGTGTGTGTGTTTTTATATAATTGTTCACCCCCAAGTTGCAGGGGTCGAGACTCAGCTCCGGGCCCCCGCCTCTTCACTGATCGCTACTGGGTCCAATTTCCCCCGCTCCAGGAGTTTTAAACAAAATTTCCCAAAAACCTTTTTATTTCCTCCCCCACTACATCACTTGATAGACTATTCCACTTCCTGACTACTCTATCTATGGATTAAGAAAATTCCTAACATCCCTTTGACTCATCTGAGTATTCTTTTTCCCCAAATTGCCCCCCTTTTTGTTTCTGTGTCCCCTCTCTGCAACATCCTTCTCTATCCCCCCTTGTCTATTCCACGCAGTATTTTATGTCGTTATTCATGCCCCCCCTAACCCTTCTGTACTCCAGTGTTGTCGGGCCCTTTTTTCCCCCCTTTTTTCCCTTTTCTTTAGGACAACCTTAGCTCGGGAAAACCCCTTTTGTCACACATTTGCACTTTCTCTAATTTCTTGATGGTTGACCAGATGGGGGGTTCCAAACTGGTGTTTCCCCCTTAGTATGGGCCTGATGTCAGGTGTACAGTGTCTTGAATTTTTCCCCTCAAGGTATCAGAACGCTATTCTCGGGGTTTAAAAAGGGGCCCCCATATGCTGCGGGTTATCTGTTTGTTTTTGGCTTGAACCTGCTCGGTGTTATACTCACCCCAAGATCTTTCCCCTGAGCGAGGTTTGCATTTTTTGGGGTGCCTAGCCTATTCTCTGTTCCCCCAGTCTTCTTTGCCCCTTTTCCCCCCCCTTCTGACTTTTTTCATTTGATGGGGTTAAATTCCGAGAAGCCCGTTGCTGGACCAGGTGTCCAGCCTTTTCCCGGTCTTTTGAAGTCCTGCCTGATCCTCATCTGATTTAATTCTCCCCATTAACTTCACACATCTGCGAAAAAGGGACACTTTTAGTGTATCCCTTCCGTCATGTCATTCCAAAATTTTCCCAAAATAGCACTGGTCCTTTTTACTGACCCCCTGGGACCCCGCCCCGTCACAGGCGCCCACTGTGATACCTCATCATGTACCATGAACCGTGTTGTTTGTCTGTCAGGGATTCCCCGGGTCCATTGCAGTTCCCTTCCCGTTATACATTTTATCCCCCTAGCTTCTGCACTAATCCTTTGAGGAACTGGGGTTTTAAAAGGGCCCTTTCCCCAATCCAAAAAAAAGCAATCAACCAACCCCCCTCTCTCGTGTCTTACTTCTGTTACTTTGTCATAGAACTCCAGAAAGTTTGTGACACAGGATTTGCCTTCCTGAATCCATGCGGGTTTTCGTTTTTAATATTGTTCCAGGTGCTCCACCATTCTCCTCCTGATAATCTTCTCCATGACTTTGCATACTATACACGTCAGTGACACTGGTATATAGTTTTTGTGCCTCGTTTCTGTCTCTTTTTTTAAAAAAAGGGAAAATAATACCTCAGTTATGGAATTTCCCCGGTTTTAAATTTTATACCCCCGGGTAGTTGCCCAGTTTCAAGGGAATGTTGAAGATTGTGGGTTAGTGGCACACACAAGTCCTGTTCCCCTCTAAGGACCCACGGGGAGATGTTGTCCGGTCCCATCACCTTTGGGGGTATCAAGGTCACTTGGCAGCTTCTTCACCCCCTCCCAGTTGTGTGTATGTCACCCCAAAATTTTTTGGTATTTTCCCCTTTTTGTTAAGCTCTGTGTGGGGTTTTTGTTTTGTTAAATTTTGTCCTAGGCACCGATTTGACACTGGCCTGTTGTATGTATGTGTGTGTGTGTTTAAGAAACACTTGAAAGTTTCCCCCCCGGGGGAAATTTAACCCCCCCCGGGGGAAGCAAGTGTGTGTGTGTGTGTGTGTGTGTGTGTGTGTGTGTGTGTTGTGTGTTTTTTGTGTTTGTGTTTGTGTTTGTATTTGAAGGGGAAAGGTTGTGTTTTTCTGTATGTTTGTTTGGCATTTGTGTGTTTGTGTGTATGTACGGGGGGTATGTAAAATTGTGAGTGTTTGTTTTTTTGGGTACATGTGTGAGTGAATTTGAAAAAGTATTTTTTGTGTTTGTAGGGGGAGTATGTGTGGGGGGTGTGTGTGTGTATGTTTGTTTTTTAAAATTTTAGAGATTTTGCTTGTACTCACCTATTTGTACTCACCTATTTGTGGTTGCGGGGGGCGTGTGTATGTGTGGGGGTGTGTGTGTGTGTGTGTGTGTTTTTTTGGGGTTTTATTTGTGTGGGGGAAAGTTTTTGTTTGTGCGTGTATTTATTGGTGTGTGTATATCAGGTGTGGTGTGTGTTTGTTTATGTATTTATCGTTTTTTTTTTGAGGGTGAATGGAGCTTTTTTGTGTGTTTTTGCGTGTATTTGAGGAGTAAATGTGGGTATTTATGAGTACATTTGTGTTTTTTTGTCTGTGTTCAAGTGATTATATGTATATTTTTGGGGGAGTGTGTTTTTTTGTGTACATAAATGTATTTCTGTGTTTGTATTTTTGCGTGTAAATGAGTGTGTGTGTGTGTGTGTGTGTGTGTGTGTGTGTGTGTGTGTGTGTGTGTGTACTCACCTAGTTGTATTTCCCCTTTTTTTTTTGGGGGTTGCGGGGGCGAGTTACAGATCATGGCCCCCCCCTTTTGGTTGCTACTGATCCTCTTCTTTTTCCTGCCCCAAGAGTTTTATCATCCCTTTTTTAAAATGCTTTTAGGGACCCCGCTTCCATACACCCCCCGATTTTTCCCTTTTTCCCCTGACAACTCTGTGACTGAAAAATACTTCCTCACCCCTGTGATTTATCTGAGTCTTCAATTTCCCAAAATTGTGTCCCCTTGTTGCTGTGTCCGTTTTTGGGGAAACCCTCCCCTTCCACCTTGTAAATTTCCCCTCTCATATTTTATATGTGTTATTATATCACATTTTTCTCCAGCCCCTCTAGTGTCGCCAGGTCGATTTCCCAAACCCCTCTCCTAGTAGGGCATGCCCCTTACCGGGGATAGTCTTTTTAAAAAACCCTTTTTGCAATTTCCAATTTTGGGTACGTGCTTCCCCCTTTTGGGGGCCAAAAACTGGTGCTGCATACGCCAAGACCCTCACATACAGGGTGTAATCCTGAATTTTTCCCCTTATTGAGATGTCGGAATGTTTTTTTATCAAGGGCCCATATGTGCAGCAGTTATTTGGTTAAGGGCGCCTCGGGGAATGTGCTCGGTGTTGTACTCACCCAAAGATTCTTTCCATGAGTGAGAGTATTCACCCCCCTAGAGGAACTCCGTCTGGGGTTTTTTTTCCCCTTCCCCAATCTTCGACGCACCTTGGGGGGGGTTAAACCCCCGGGGGGCCCAGTTTCGGCTTTTATTCTTGGGGGTCCTCTTCCGACAATTTTTTGTTCATCAAATTCACCATCTGCAAACGGGGAAACCCTTCTTTTTTCCCCAGCCTGATTCCCTTTAAAAATTTTATTTTTTTTGCCTCCTGATGTTGTAAAAGGGGGGTTCGGGTCTGTTTCCCCCTTTTTCGCTGTTATGTTTTTTTTGTATTGTCGTTTTTTTTTTTCCCCCTGTGCAAAAGTTTTTGCTCTACGACTGCTCTTTTCTCCCCGGGTCCTTTGCCTCTATACCCCTTTTTCCATTTTCAACATTTGGGTTTTTTGGGCCCTTCTCCCGAGTGAACCCGGGGGTCATTTTGGGGCCCTTTTTGTTATTTTGGGGGAGTGTTTTTGTGTTGTGTTTTTTGTGTGTGTGTTTGTGTATTGTGTGTGTGTTTTGTGTGTATGTGTGAAATTTCCCCAAATTTTTCACCTAATTGTGGTTTCGGGGGCGAGACTCGCCCGGCCCCCCCTTTTTTGCCACTGGGTCTCTGCTCTCCCTGCTCCATGAGTTTTTTTCCCTTTTTTTTCTTAAAAAATATGTAGGGGTTTTTGCCCCCCTATTTTTCTAGTCCTTTCCCCCTTCCTGACTCTCTGTGGCTGAAGAAATGTGTGTATGTGTGTGTGTGTGTGTGTGTGTTTTGTGTGTGGGGGGTTTGTAAGTGTATGAAAAAGGGATTTTTTTTACTATTTGTGTGTTAATGTTTTTTGGGGAAATTATTATATATATATATTTTTTTTTTGTGTGTGTGTGTGTGTGTGTGTGTTTTTACCCCCTATTGTACTATAGTTGTGGTTGCGGGGGGGAGACATGCTCCCCGGGCCCCCCTCTTCATGGGGGCTACTGGGTCACTTCCTGCCCCATGAGCTTTATAACCTCTTTTAAAACTGTGTATGGAACCCCCTCCAATTTCATCGCCCCGCTATTCCATTCCCCCACTACTCTGTGACTGAAGAAATACTTCCAACATCCCTGTGATTCATCTGAGTCTTCAATTTTCCCAAATGTGCCCCCCTTTTTGCTGTGTCCCATCTTTGGAACATTCTGTCTCTGTAAACCCTTTTTCAATTCCTCTCTATTTTATATGTCGTTATCATGCCCCCTTTTTCTCTCCACCCCAGTGTTTTTAGGTCGATTTTTAACCTTCCTCGTGGACTCCCCCCTTGCCCCGGGACAGTTTTTTTAAAACCCGACTTTTTGTTTTTTGTGTTGATAAATTTTGGGTTTCCCAAAAATGGTGCTGATACCCCGAGGGGGCCAACGAACAGTGTACAGGGTCCTGAACGTTTTTTTAAAAATGTCGAATGTTGTTCGGTTTTGGCCCCGATGGCAGCAGTTTTTTGGGGGAGTGCGCCTCAGGAGATGTGTCTGGTGTTATACTCCCCCCCAAAACTTTTTTTCCCTTTATTAATTTTTTAGTTCTGGCCCCCTTTTACTGTACCCCCCGGGGTTTTTTCCCCCTTTCCCCCCCTTTTATGATTTTTACTTGTGTGAATAAAAACAATTGTGGACCAGGCTTGCCCACCCCAAAAACCCTTTTTTGTTCTGCCTGGCCTCTTCCGATTGAATTTTCTCATCAATTCACATCATTCAAAAAGGACATTTTGGAGTCTTTCCCCTTTCCCTCATGTCGTTCACAAACACCAGAAACAGACCGGTCCTAGGACTGAGCCCCCCGGAAACCCCCAAACCCTCCCCCCGCCCCCCGACACCTCGCCGGCCCCTGACTGCTCCGTCTTCCTGACAGGTATTCTTTTATTGTAGTGCCTTCTTTTTCCCCCGACGGGGCCTCCAGTTCGGAAACCTTTTTTTTGGGGGGCTGGTAAAAACCCCCTTTTCAGTCCAATAATATGAATCTCCCCCCCCTTCTCTCTTGTTTTACTGTTTCACCCTGTCAAAAAACCCCAGTAGGTTTGTCCCGGATTTCTCGTCCCTAAAAAACCTTTTTGGGGCCCGTCGTTCAAAAGCTCATTCCTTTCTAGGTGCTCCACCATTTTCCCCTCCTGATAATTTCCCAACCTTTTTTAAAACATGTTAGTGACACTGGCGTTTTAGTGCTTTTTTTTGCCCCCTTTTTTTTTAAAAATTGGAACAATTTGCTGTCTTCCATACCTCTGGTAGTTCCCCGTTTCGATAGACGTTTTGGGAAGATTGTTGTTGGGTTTTTAACAATTTAAAATAAAAGGGAACCCCCTTTTGGGGACGTTGCCAAAAGGGGCATCAGCCCACAAAAGAAAAAGTGTGGGGGAGTTGGGGTTTTTCCCCCGGGGGCAAAAGTCCATCACCTTAAAAAACCCCGACTACTTCGATTTCTCGATTGATGGACAAAAATTCCCCAGGCCGAGGGACTAACCCCCAAAACCCCCTTTTTTTACTACTTTCTTCTTTTATTGACTGTTCCCTTGTCAAAGTTTCCTCTAAAATACCCAATTTGAATATTTTAAAAATTTTTAAACAATTTGGGGGGGTTTTATCTGAACCATTCATCTGGGGTAACATAGCTCCTTCCCCCTCTTCGGCCCCAGGGAGAAATGTTGTCCGGCCCCACCCCCTTTTTGAGGTATCTTGCTCGCTTAGTAGCCTTTTCCTTTCCTTTTTTGGGGGTATCGTGTCCAGCCCCGATGGTCCCCTCCTCTCCAAATTTGGGGGAGGCCCTTCATTTCCTCTGTAACACCTTTTTGAATCTCATGTTGAGCTCCCCATTTTTAAAAATTTTTTGTGACCCCCCCCTTTCCCCCTTCCCCCTCAGCCGGGATCACCTCCCCCTTTTGACTGTTGTTCCCCTTTGATGTGGCTGTAAAAAGCTTTTCAGATTTTGCTTTCCCCTGCATGTCATTTTCGTATTGTTTTGGGGCCCCCCCTTTTTTACCTGGGGCATATTCATTTCTGGCTCAAAGGACTGCTCTTTTTTTCCCCGGGGTCCTTTCCCTTTCCCATACTTCTTTTTTTTCCCCCGGCACACTTGGTTTTTGCCCCTGTGTGTTTGTGTGTGTGTGTGTGTGTGTGTGTGTGTGTGTTTTTACTACCGAGTTGTACCCCCCTTAGTTGGGGGGGGGGTCGAGTCATAGCTCCTGGCCCTGCCTCTTCACTGGCTGTGTGTGTGTGTGTGGGGAGTATGTATGTGTGTGTGTGTGTGTGTGTCCCCCCCCTTTATTTGTACTCACCTATTTGTGGGGGGGGGGGCCCGATTCATGCTCCTGGCCACGCCTTCACTGATTGTACGGGTCCTCTCCCCCCTGCTCCAGAGTTTTAAAAAAAACCCCTATCTTAAACTATGTAGGGGTTCCCCCCCTTTCCCCTATGTCGTTTTTCCCAACCCCTTCCACTTCCTGACAACTCTATGACTGAAGAAATACTTCCTAACCCCCTTTTACTAAAGGGTTTTCAACTTCCAAGCCCCCTTTTTTTTTTGTGCCCCCCCCTGGAACATCTTGTCTCGTCCACCTTTCTTTTCCCGGTTTTTTATATGTCGTTATCATGTCCCCCCTAACCCTCCTGTCCCCAGTTCGTCAGGCCGTTTCCCCCTTAACCTTTTTCAGGACAACCCCCCTTTCCCTTTGGGGCTATTTTGTTGCAAACCTTTTTCACTTTCTCTAATTTTTGACGTGCTTGACCAGGTGGGGGTTTCCCAAAAATGGTGCTGCATATTTTAATTGGGTTTTGGTAAAAGAGCTTGAATGTTCCTTATGGGGGGTTTTTGGAAAACCCCCTTCTTAGGTTTGCCAGCCGCCCGTATGCTGCAGCAGTTATCTGATTGATGGGGCCTCGGGGGAAAAGTGTCGGAAAAAAAACTCACCCCAAAATCTTTTCTTGAGGAGGTTTAGCGGGGGCCCCCTGACTATAAATTTTTCTTGGGGCTTCCCCCCGATATTCATGACTTTACATTTTTTTGGGGGTTTTCAGATAGTTACTGGACCAGGATTGCAGCCTGTCCAGGTTTTTTGTAGTCCCGCCCCATCCCCGACTGATTTGGGTTCTTTTAAACTTACATCATCTGCAAACAGGGACACTTTGAGTCTATCCCCTTTTCCCTGTCTTCACATATACCAAAAAAAAGTACAGGTCCAGGACTGACCCCCTTTTGGGGAAACCCCCCGTCACAGGTGCCACTCCGACATCTCGTCACGTACCATGACCGTTGTTTTTTTCCGTCGATATTTTGATCCATTGCAGTGCTTTTCCTGAAGTGCCATCCCTAGTTTTTTCATTAACCTCTTTTGAGGAACTGGTGAACGCCTTCTTGCAGCCCAAAAAAAAGCAGTCTATCCCCCTTTTCCCCCGGGCACAGTTTTGTAAAAAACTCCAGTAGGTTTGGCCGGTTTTTCCCTTCCTAAAAACCCTGCTGGTTGTCGTTTTTAAGCTTGTGTTTTTTTAAAGCTCCACCACTCTCCTCCTGAGATCTTCCATGACTTTGCATACTAAAAAGTCAGTAAAAAGGGCCCTGTAAAATCCCCCGTGTCTGTCTCCTTTCAAAAAAATTTGGGGCTACATTTGCCATCTTCCACCCCGGGGGAGTTCCCCAGTTTCAATGGATGTGTTAAGATTTGTGTTATGGCCACACAACATCTCTGCCCCCCCTCTAAGGCCCCACGGAGAAATGTTTTCCGGCCCCCCCCGTTTTTTGGGGGATCGAGTTCACATAGCACCCTTTTTCACCCCCCCCTCGGTTTTGTGTATTTCATCCAGCACTTGTTGGATATCCTATTTAAAATTCCTGGGGTCCTTTGCCTCTTTAAAAACTTTTTTAAATCTCATGTTAGCTCCCCATATTCTTGGTCGTTTTTTGGGGAAAATCCCACCTTCCTTTCTCACCCCCATTACCTGGTCCTTGACTGTTGTTTTCCCCCCTGATGTGGCTATACAACAGCTTGGGGGGAAAATTGATTTTTTATGCTATATCATTTTCATATTGTCGCGGGAGCCCCTTTCTTCCTTTATATTCGTTTCTGGCTTTTTGGCCATCTCTTTTTTTTCCTGGGTCCTTTGTCTTCGTATTTTTTCCATTCTCTATTACACTTACTTTTTTTCCCCACCCTCGGGGGTGAACCGGGGCCCGTTCTGGTCTTCCCATTACTTCTTTTTCCCCCTTTGGGGGCAAACCCCCCCCTGCCTCTTTGCATTTGGTTGTCACATATTCCATCATTTTTTTACTGGTTTCCTGCCAACCTTCTCCCACTGAACGTCTTGGGGGAAATTCCTCATGCCTGTGTATTTCCCCCCCTTTTTTTTGTTTCGTTTCCCCCCTTTCCCTTTTCCCCGCTCCCCAAACTTGTACCCTAAAATATATAATCAAAACACAGAACCAAATGATCACAAGCCCCCAAGGGGGCCTTTTTAAGTGATATCCTCGATGCCCCAACACTCGGGGAATACTGGGGCCGTCTTGGGGTCATCCCCACCCTCTCCGGGTGTTCTAAATGTTGATGCAGGGGTTTTTCCCCGTACCACATCCATCATCTTGGCTCTCTATGATTCAGGCCCCCCCTGGGGTTTAATTTTCCCAATCAATCTGTTTTGTTTTAAATCACCATAACTAGTTTTTTTTTCCCCCCTGTGGGCTCTTCTGGCTACCTGGCATTTTTTCCCTTGCTCTGTTTCGGGGTTTTTTTTTTTTCCCCCTCAGTTCTTTTTGGGGTTTTAAAAGAAATTTTCCCCCCTATCCCGGGGATTTAATTTTTTTTCCATAGGCCCCTTTCCCAAATTCCCCCTTTTCCCCCTTTCCCCAAACCCCCCTGTTTTTGAGCAGGAAACCCCCTCCTAAAACCACCCCCCCCTTTTTCCCGAGGATTTGATATCCGGGGGAAAGACATTTTCATCCTGGTGAGTTTTTGTTTTTGGAGGGTATTTGGGATGTCCCCTTTTTTTTTTTATGCCATCTGCATTTGTATAAAACCTTTTAACCCTTTTTTAAAACCGTAGTCTGGGGGGATGTTAGGGTTGGGAAAGTGGGGGGGTCGATGGGGAACTATGGGGGGGTTGGTGTAAAGGGGGGGTTTGTAATGAGGGGGGGGAATCATTGGATATGGCATGTGTGTTTTTAAAAAGGGGTTTTGGGTTTCATTGGGGTTTTCCATGGGAAAAAAACTGAAGGTGGTTGTATTAGAGCTTCCCTCCTGAGTCTGGGTTTCCCGTCCATTTTTTTTCCCCCTTTTTTTTCTGTACCCCTCTTTCAGCTTCTGTCTTTCTTCCGTGTTCTGTCGGCGAGATACACCCCCCGGGACCTGACATATCCCTTAGTCTTGCCCCCCCCGGATCCTTTTTTGAGTCAATTCTGTTTGAAAATTACTGACTGGGGAGTCTTTTCCCCTTTTTAAAACCCCCCCTTTTCCCGGGGAAAACCCGTGGGTCATGTCATCTTCTCCTATTGCTTTATGATGTTTTCAATCGATTTTTTCCCCTTTTTTTCTTTCTTCGTAAGTTTCCCCCTTTAGTTTGGGGCCCATAAAAAAGACTGATTTTTCTTTCATTCTCCCACTGCCTATCCCTATGTAACCCCCGGGGTTCGATTTTTGTTGCCCCACACTTTCCTTTTTCAATCTCTTCACTGTCTGTTATCCCGGCCCAGTGGCCTGTCGCTTTCCCCCTTTTTTAAATTTCCCCGGGACTGGTTTGTTAGGGGGGTTCATAGCTTAGTTTTCCCTTTTCACCCCCCTCGATTGTTCCTGAATCCCCCTTTTTCTGGGGGCCCCCCCCTGGTCGATATGGCCTCTGCATACAGTTTCACCCCCTTTTTTCCCCCCCAAGTCCCCTTTTTTACTGAGGTAGCAAGGGGGTTTTTGTGTGTGTGTGTGTGTGTGGGAGAGAGTTTGTAATGTAAGGGAAAGGGGGAAGGATTTCTGACATTTTGGGGGTTTTAAAAAGCGTTATTGTGTGTAGGGGGCCTGTATGTGTATTTTTTTTTATGTTTATGGGGGGTGTGTTTATGTGTGTGGGGAAAAAAAATAAGTATGTGGAGTGTGCGAGTGTGTGAGAAAATGTTTGTGTGAGGGGGTGTGTGAGCGTGATTTTAGCATGATGTATATAATTTTGGGGGGATTTTCCCAGATGTTATAAACCCTTTTAAAAAAAATTATGTAGACCGGGCTAGAAAAAACCAAAAAAGCTAAAATGTTTCTTATTTCTGATGGTATTAGACATTCCCGTAACTTTACACTAACCAATTTGAGTGTTGTCGGGCTTGTTGAGGTTGGGGGGGTTTTGGGGGAAAATTTTTTTGGTGGGTTGCTTTTTCATGGACGTGCCGGGGTGGGCCAGAGGCCGCTGCAGTGTTCCCCATTTCTTATGTTCTTAAATTCTTCTTACTGAATCAAAAAAACAATGCGAAGTTTCCTTTTTTTTAAACAACTTAGTCATGAGGGCTTTAAAACACAAGTAGAGGATTCCCCCGTGATTGCACAGAATGCAATTTTACATTTGCACCAAACACCAAATGTGTTTTTATTTCATTAGATGACTAGTATTAAGGGTTCATACGGTTCGAATTGTTTATTTTAAACAAGGGGAAAGGGAAGCCAGTTATTAGGCCGTCATGAGGAAAATTTTTACCCCCATGGAAAAGGGGGTTAAATATAGTGCGTGGATCACGAGCCACTTAAACTCAAGGAAAAAAATAAAAAAATTAAATGAAAACTATTCCATTTTGGGGGAAACTTTGAAGTGACACCCCCTGCCCTTGGTTTACCGAAGGTGTACAGAGTCCAAAGGTTGGTGCGGAGAGCAGGAAAAAAGGGGGAGAAGACAAAGGACTCAGAAAAAAATTGGGAGTTGAAGGGATCGGAAATATTTTCTTCAGTTATCATTAAAAAAAAATCAGGGAA
>WNWK01050313.1:0-12883 GCA_009830355.1 Cherax destructor | reverse complement strand
CACTTTCTTCCAGCTGCACTTTTTGGGGAAGCCAAGTGACAGAAAAAAGAATTTTCCGAGCAAGTGCTTTTAGCATCACTATGACACGGCGAGCAATTGCTCTCTTCTGTTAAAAATAAAGTCTTTCTGTGGTTCTGATCCCATCCTCCCCTGCAGCGCTTTCCCCAAACGTACTGCCGAGCACAAGCAGGAGACCACCAAGGCACGCTTTTTGAAATTTTCCCCCAAGGTTGGGGGATAGAATGTGAAGCTGCCGTGAAGACGGAGGACGAAAAAGATGAAACCCCTCTCAAGAGGGGAAAGGCAGTAAGATGTGCGAAAAGGCCCATTTGGGGTCAAAACCCAGGGGGGGCCAAAGGAGGTGGAGAATACAAGGGGGGACCTAAGGATGTTGGGGAAAAATGATTGCTATCATGTAAGTCCAGGAGGACAGACCATGTGAAGTAAGGACAGTTGATGAAGAGCAAAAGGAAAAGATCGATGCAGGAGAAAGAATGGTTGGAGATCAAAATGGGGGGGGAAAAATTTTTTAAAAAACATGGGGGGGGAAAAGGCAAGAAATGCCCCCAAACTGAAGCCCGGAGTAAAGGTGCCCCTCCCCAAAAAAATGGTGTGCGTTAAAATGGAAAATTAAAAGGGGGGTGGCGGAAAGGAAAAAACCAGAAAATCAACATCTGGGATAGACAATGCCAAAGGGGAGATATAAAAAAAGGTGTATACCCTTTTAAGTGGATACGGTCGGAAAATGAAGAAAATACAACTCTAGCCTAAAAAAGGGCCGGAAAAAAAAAGGTTGCAATTTGGGTTTTGAAACAGAAGCCAAAAAGAAAACTGGGAAAACCCAAGCCCCCCCGGTTACCGGGAGGCCTCGGATATTCCACTGCAAAAAGCCATGATTTATGGAGAGAAAGATATAAGTCAAGTTAGAGGTATCTATGGACTGGGTTAAAAAAGTCCACATGTGGAGGAACGGAAGATCTGTAATCAGAGAAGTGGGAGCTGTGAAGGAAGGGGGGTAGACGGGAGAAGAGAGAGGAGGAACCGGAGGTGGAGAGGTGTCCATCAATGTTCCAGTCTTGTAATATATTCTGCAATAGCTTCCAGTGTTTGGAAGACAAAGATGCAGAATGGTGGACTACATTAGAAATGGAAAGGAGGTTTGAGAACCATCGGGGGACTATAGACTGTACTAAAGATGGAGGAGGGGATGGAAGAAGAAACTCTCAAAGGGCTTGGGAGGGGACAGGAGTGAAAGCGGCCTGGGGTGGGGCAGTCAAGGGAAAGGACGTGGGAGGGGGCAGGGAATGAAGACATTGACGAGGAGGAGGATGAAACTCTGCACACGTTACAGAACTAGTCGGAGGTGAAGAACCGGCAATGGGATTTTTGCCGGACTTATGAAAGGGGGCGCTGAGGTTTAGTGAAGAGGGGGACACAGAACTGTGCGAGTGAGTAGAGGAAGGGGTGTGGACAGATGGGAGGCCGAGGTAGGGACCCCGGAGCCAAGAACAGCAAAAGGATTCGAGACATGGGTGACTGAGGATGGGGCACCACAGAGGAAGCCGGGAAGTTGGGACCCCCCAAGTGGGCGACGTTTGCAATGCGAGAATAGGAAATATGAGGAAGTCTCCCTTGAAGGCGTAGATGAAGATGGCCATAGCATATGAGAAGCCTTCCGCCTTTGTGAGAAAGGATTTCCAGCCCATTCAGGAAAACCCGACAATGGCGAAGTACGATGGATGTCCTTTTCATGACAGTTAAGGCAAGGGGGAGATATTTTACAAAAAGGACAGGCATGGTTCGGCCCCCACAAACTGGGCATTGGCCATGGTCTTTTGCGGAAAAACCCCAAAACGCCAGTAGTTTCTACACTTTTGGGGGGGGGGGCCCTTTTTGAACTTGTAAATGTTGACCTGAAATGTAGACCAAAGGGGGAAGTTCACGGCAGTAAAACTTTAAAAAGAGCTATATTGCAAGGAAAACGTCTTCCTTTTTGGCAGGGGGAAAAAAGTGTCAACTTTGGGGTAGGGAGTTCTTGGTAACTGCCCCAAAAAAAGTCATCACCACTGTCTGGAAATTCCGTTGGACAATGGTTGGAAAATAAGTACCCTAAAAAAATTGAAGAATTGCTTTAATAGGATAGGAATAGTATCAGGTTGTAAGAATAGAAAGATGGGGTTTGGGAGCATTCTGGACCGTGATGATCGAGGGGGTTTGAGAGCGTAAAATGAATATTTTTCCTAACGTAGGGGAGCTTTGCCTATAGGGGAAAATAGGTATTAGGGAAGTTTTTGTGGGGGAAAAAACTTTTCCATTGAGTAGTGTGAAACAAAGTGTTTAAGGGGGTGTGTGATGAGCTGGTGTTTTTGGATGGTGAGAAGGAATTTAATTCATGAAAGGGTCTTGGTTTTTTGGGGGTTGGGACCGGAGGTGGTGGGGCTTTGGGCGGGCGAGAAATTCAAAAGCACACCAAAAGGAAGAACCGGGGGAAAAGGTCAAAAGCCCCCAAGGTGGGCGTGTAAAAAGGGCCGGGGGGAACCCCAGTACCTAAACAGGTGACGAACTGGCACCAGAAGGGTACAGGGGATTAGAGGTGCCCAAGAGTTGCCCATTAAGGGTGGGGCGAACTGGGTGGGTTTTAAAAAAGGGGCCCCGGGGAGGTTCACGGTTGGGGGATCCAGGGTTTAAAGGCCTTTTTCTTTTGTTTTAAAAAAAAGAAGAAAAAAAAGAAAAAAAAAAAAAAGGGGGGGCCGTGGAGGAATAGCCCCTAGGGGGAATGGGGCGAACCCCCCCCTTTAAGGGACCTCAACACCCAAGTAGTGCAACCCATGGAACCCATGCCACCCTACCCTTCTGCCAGAAAAAACCGCAATCCGGGGACCACCTCGGCAGAAAAAAGAGAGGGGGGGCCGGATACTGCCAAAAGCAAAACCCTTGGCCCCCCGGAATCAGAATGGTGGCCTCCAGGGCCCCCAGTCCCCCGGAAAAATCCCAAAACCACCCCCGGGGGCCGGAGAGGTGGGGATCCCCAGGGTGATCCAGGTTCCACGGCAAACTAACCCCCACCAAGCCTCCGGAAGGGGGGGACCCCCGGGCCCTTCCCCCCCCTAGGAACTAGAACCTGTGGAGAGAAGCCCCAGGGGGAAAAAAGGGGGGAAGGGAAAAGGGGGGATGGGGGAGGAGGAGGAAAAAGGGAAAAAAGGGGGAAGGGAAAAGGGAAAGGGAAAGGGGGGGGTAATTAGGGTTCCCCGGGGGAAAAGACCCAAAAGGGGCCAACCTCAGCCGAAGCCTCTTTTCCCCGAAAGGAACCCCCAAAAAGGGGGGAAGGAAAAAAATGGAATGGGGAGGGGGGGAGAGGAAAAGAAAAGGGGAGGGAAAAGAGGGGAGGGGAGAGAGAGTGACCAGATCTATGTGGAGTTCATTACCTTTGTAACTTGTTCAGCTATCAAAAATTTTGGGGGCCAGTCCCTGGACCCATTGTAATTTAATCTTTTGACTCCACCCCCAGGATGGGGATGGGGGGCATAATAAAGATATTAAACTGACTGGGTTGATCCCCCCCCACAAATACCATAGGTGAGGTAGGGATATATTAAAAAGGGGTATAGGGTAAGGAGGCCCTATGGGGAATAGTACTGTATTTGGAAAGGGGGTGCCTACTGATTTGGAAATTTTTTTGGATATATGCGGGGTTGGAAATGAAATTTAAATTACAGAAAGGTGAAAACCTAGAAATTTACCCTCAGTGGGGTTTGAATGGGTGAACCATTCCAGAATGTTTTTTATGATTCCCCAAAAAAATTTATCCCCATAAGGAATAATGTAAAAAACTAGTCCTTTTATCCCCCAAAAAAACACTTACAAAAGATTTAAAAAATTCAAAAAGGGGGGGGGTTTGGGGGGCCATCGTTAAACGAGGTACCACTGTATATGTATACATAAATACAGTGGACCCCGCTATTTGAACACTCCAAAACTCACCCCTTTTATGTAAGTTTATTATTGAAAGTCTTGTATAATTTTGGGGGTCGAATGGACTAACTAATTTAAAAATTTCTTATGGGAATAAATTTTTTGGAAACAGCACTTAAAACAGCATTCTGAAGGGGGTGAGTTTTGGGTGAAAAAAATAGTGAGGTCCACTGTATTTCATTTTCACTTTTTAGCCCAACTAGTAATTGGTTTTTCCCCTTGTTCCTAATCCCCTTTTTTGGGCATCAAAGTGGGGGGTGGAAAAAAAGGGGGCGCCCATTCGACCCAAAGCTTCTTCAGTCCTCCTTCAGGTCCGGGGATTTTGGGGGGGTCGTTTTTTGCAATTTTTTTTCATCACATGCCAGGCATTCTCAATAGGATTTACCCCCGGGGGGAATTTTCCCCGGGCACCCCAAAACCTTATATTATTGTACTCAGAAACTTTTGTTTTTTTGCGGGGGGAAAGGGGGCACCATCATGCAAAAAAACCCCCTTTTCGTGAATGTACCAAAATGTAAAAGATGTGGTCCCTTAACACCTCAATAAAATTTTTTTTCCCCCTTAAAAAAATTTTGGGGGAAGGGGTATAGTCCCCCCCTGCCCTTATAACCACTAAAAGAAACCCCAGACCATAACACTGTTAGGTGCTTCACTGTCTTGGGGGTTTTCCCTGGGGTCATAACGGGACAAACCACTGGGATGAAGGAGGGTTTTTGGAGCCGTTTCCTGATGAGCCGGGAAGCCCCCTTTTTGCCGCTAAACATCTCCTGCCACTGGTCTGAGGTCCAATCCTTGTATTTTTTGGGAACTGAAGCTGTTTCTTTTTCCCTGGTTTCCCCGTTAGCATGGGTTTTTTTGACGGCACGCAACAGGCTTTTTTGGGGCCTTTTTTTCAGTTGGTGCGGGGAAAGATTCGGACTGCAACGTTTTTTAGGAGTGCAGGGGCTTTTTGGGGTCTGTGGCTGTTTTGGCAGGATCTGATAACATTTCCCCTTCAGGATCTTGTCTGTGTGAAGAAAAGTTTTTTTTGGGGGGGGCCGGGGCCCAGCTTCCTGGGTGGTACGGTGCCAGGCAGCTACTTTCTTGAGGTTGTAAATTGCCATCCTAGTCATTTTTAGGTCTGCGGCCACGTATCACAGACATGCCTTACTTTAATAGGGTGAGTGCACGGGTTTTTCTGCAATTGAAAGTTTAGTTCACCCATTCTGCCCACTTGGAGGGGGTATAGCGCGGAAAAATTCGTGGTCAAAAAAAAAAAAGGGGCACTGAGGAACAACGTAACAGACCTCCTTCCCCCCCGAGCTCTGGCAGAGCTTTTTGGGGGTGGCATGATGAGGAACAAGGGAAAAAGGATGGTCCAGTCCCCCTAGAATCAAAAGAGCCACTTACTTTTCTATGGCGGAAACAAAAATGAAATGTATGCCCCAAAAAAACTTGCATATAGTTTTTTTTTTTTTGGGAAAAGATAGATTTTTTTGAGGCCACTGTTTGTATATTGTAATAAACTGAATAGGGGGAAAAAAGCTCTAATTTACATTAAGGTATCCCCTACCGGTCAGAGAGCCTGTCGTAAGTCCGAGTTGTCTGAAAACGAGTATGTCAAAAATAAGGCTGAACATTGTTGTTTTTTGGGTGAGATCCTCTGCCTTTCCCCCCCAAATCCTTCCCCATTAGTTTTTTTTTTTCCCTTGTGTGGTTAGGGAAAATTTTTTTTATAACCCCCTACCGTTTTAATTTCCCCCAATTTTCAAATATCTTTTTGTGGGACCCCCACTTACAGTAACTCAAAGAAAATTATGTAAAAGGGGGGTTTTTTTTAGGTGCTTTTTTTAAATGTATTTTGGGGGGGGGAAATGGGGGAACCCAATTTTCATTATTTCTTTTTGGAAAAAAAAATTCCCCTTTTTATCGAAATTGAAAACCGACTGGGCAATTTTTCCCCCCAAGTAGAGGTACCAAATGTAGTTGAAATTTCTTTCATTGAACTTTTTTTTGTTTTTTTGGGGGCCCCTTTAAAGATTTGATTGATGTCTGCTTGGAAAAATTGTGGTGTCTTTGATGGAGGACACTGTCATGGCAATTTGGGGGTCATCCGCAAAGGAAAAAAACAGCAAAGGGGAAAAAATCTGTCTATGTCAAATATGAGGATGAAGAACAGGGGGGGGAGCAGTACCCCCGCCTTGTGGAATAGAGCTTTTTTTCCCCTTTTTCCCCCCCCCGACTTTACTCTGTTTTCTATTACTCTTTTTTTTCTATTTGTTAGGAAGTTATAGATCCATCCACCAACTTTTCCTGTTATTCCTTTATCACGCATTTTTTTTCTGTTACTTGGGGGGCACTTGCCAAAGCTTTCCCCAAATCTGTGTATACTACATCTGCATTTTGTTTAGCCTCTAAAGCATCCAGGATCTTGTCATTTGTAGTCCAAAAGGGGAAAAACGGGAAAACCCCTGCTCAAAAAACCCCTGTTGCCCTGGGTTTTGTAATTGATTGGAATCTAGGTGGTTCATTTTGCTTCTTAGAACCCTTTAAAAGGGTTTTTTTTGAAAAGGGTGTTACCCCTTTTCGATCTGTAGTTCTTTGCAATTGCTTTACTGCCCCCGGGAAGGGGGGGTATGTCTGTTTTTAGTGACTGTGGGATGACCCTGTGTCCATGCCCCCCCTCCAAAAAAAGCTGAAAAGGGATGTAACGGGCTTTTTTCAGTTCTTGATGAACACGGATTTTTACGAGCCCGGGGGCCCGGAGCAGAGTGCATGGGATAATTTTTCCTTTTCAAAGTCTTGTGGTGTTAGGATAATATCAGAGTTTTTTAAAAAAGCCCAAAATTTCCCCCGGGTCTCGGTCATAAAATTTTTTTTTTGATTGTCAACTCTTAATCTGGGGTTAAAGGGGGGCCTTTTTCACGGAGTCATATTGGGGGCTTTAATTTTTTCCTATTTTTTTCTGTCATCTGTGTAGATCTTATTTTGTCTAAGCAAAAGGGGGAATACTGGATGTTGTTTTTCATTTTCTAAGGGGGGGGCCCCTGTGGTTTAGTGCTTTTTTGATAATAATCATAATAATCTAAGGGGGGGTAGATGGCTGGAATTACTGTTTTCTAAGGGGTGGTAGGTGGAAGTAATTCCTTTTTTTATTGCCGACTCAAAAGGGAAAAATTCAATCCCCCCAAACAAAATAATTAGAATTCTTGTTTTCCCCAAAACAAATTTAAAAAATTATGCTTTTGACGAAGGTGAACATAAATTTTATATGTAGTATTAATAAAGGGGGAAATTAAAAAAAAGAATCATAACATAATAAATTTATTGATACATCCATTTATTCCCCAAAATTTCAATAACAAAACTATATTTATTGTCCCTTTAAAAAAACCTTCCCCTCACATAAAGCTAATTTTAAAAAATGATGTTAAAAACACTAATATATTGTTTCAATCATAACTTCATATACCAAAGTTATTGTATTTTGTTAGAATAAAAAAATTCATTAAAAAAAATTTTCACTAAATATGAAAAAAAATGCCCAAAAAATTTTATCTATTTACTGGTTTGGTATTAGTTTTGGGCTTGTCTTTCATGACTGTGCTATTTTAGAAAGTCATCTGGTATTAGTACTGGGGGACTTGTCTTCCATAAACTGTGCTACTTGTGAAAGTCATCTGGTAAAAAATACAAAGATATTTAAGCTCAGACGAAGTTTAGTCTTGGCTGCCATAGTTGGTTTGTAAGAATTATGATTTAAAAAAGGGGGATTGGGGATGAATAACTCCTGTATATAAAATTTAGTTTTTAAAATTAAAAGCTACTAGATATCCCCCTTTTTGAATCCCCCTTATATACCTTGTTGCTCAGTCAAGACATTCTATAACATGCACCCAATCTTTCCTAGTTGTATTTCTAATACATTTTATACTGTATATACAATGTTGTGTGTGACACTACATTATAGCAAAAACAAATTTTTTTTTTAAAATTTTTTCCTCATTAAATAATTAAATACCATACTTATTAAAAAATAAATATTGCAGAGTTATATTTATTAGTTCCTAAACATTTTTTTTTTTTACTGCAGTCTCTTCATTGTCCAATTCACATTTTTGAAGGAGGAATTAGCTGGTATTTATCTGGGGGCCCTCCCCCCAAAAAGCTTACGAATGAGTTGCTTTGCTAAAAAATTCAAAATAAGACTAAATATCTTTTTTTATTGCTACCATAGCTGCTCCCCTTTGGGTTTTGAAATTTGGGTTTTTTTTAAAAACCTTTTGGGTTTAAATTTTTAAATAAAAAAATTTTAAATTTTTTTGGGAAACCCCCTTAGGGGAACCCCAATTTTTAAAATATAAATTTTATCTCCATGCTCTGATATCTTGTAATCTCTGGAAACTGCCTTTCCTAGAAAGATGACTTTATTTTGAATTTTTCCCCCGGCATTTAAAACAGTATATTATTTTTTGGGGGCTTCTGAAAAATTTTACATGCATGTTAAAAAAATTTTTCCGGGGTCATCAAAAAGGGGACTAAAATGCCGGGAGCAAGGGGCCAGTAACTCCTTCTCCTGTATAAATTACTAAAAAAATTTTAAAAATTTAAAGAAACTTTAATAAAGTAAAAAAATTTAAAAAAAAATTTAATAAGTGTTTTTTTTTTTTTCCCGGTCACCCTGCCTTGGTGGGAGATGACCAGTCTGTTAAAAAAAAAAAAAAAAAAAAAAACCCCCTTTTTTTAAATAAGCAAATTACCAGGTGCTGGAACTAAAAACAAAAATATGAAACAAATAAGTTGCAAAATAAAGACAGTGGACCCCCTTTTAAAAAAAAAAAAATTTATTGCAGAAGCCTCCCCCAAATGCCATTACCGAACGAATTTCGTCCTTAAAAAATAATGTCATGTAGGTTTTTCCCCCTTTTAGACCCCCAAAAATACACTTCCCCCCAAAAACTTACAAAATTATACTTACATAATTCACGTTTCCGGGGGGGGTTTTAAAACCCCCGGGGGGACTGTATACAGTGGACCCCCCCCCAAACAAAATTCATTCCGAAGCCTGTTCAAAAAAACATTCCGGGAAGAAAATTTTTTTTTCCCTTTAAAAAATAATGTCACGTAGGTTAGTCTATTTCAGACCCCAAAAAAAATTCCTAATTTTCAATATTATACTTACATTTGCGATTTCCGGGGTGCCGAGGCGGGGTCCCCTGTACAGTGGACCCCCCGGGTTTCATGATTAATCCCTTCCAGAGGGCCTAAAAATTAAACTAAAATTAATGTAATCCAATCTATTTTCCCCCCCAAAAAAAAAATGGGAAAAATTTTTTTAATCCGTTTCAGACACCCAAAAAATTTTTTAAAAAAAATATTTTTTAACATTAAATTACACAGAAAAGAATGGGGGATATAAAGTACATAAAACAAAAAAAAAACTTGTTTCCTTTATTGAAGAGTTGTTGATGTGTGGAAGATGGAAAAAGGGGGGGGAGGAAGGGGGTTGCTAGTGTTTGGGGAAGGGGGAAACCCCCTTTCCTTCCCTTTAGGACCAAATCCTCTTCCTGGGTTATTTCCCCCCTTTTTAGTTTTTTAATGCCACTAGGACCAGCTTGAGAGTCACTGAACCCTGTTGCTAAAAAAAGTGTTCCAGAGAGTTCTGTTTCTGACGAATTTTTGGGGAAATTTTCCCGGGGACAGGGGTGTGTTTTTTAGAAGGACAAGATAGCCCCCCAAAATGACACTAATATAAACCCCATTTATTTATCTATCAAAAACCCTCTAATATGACATAATAAACAATATTAAAACATAGAAACATGACATATACTCTAGAGTGAATAAAATATCATTACGAAGGAGGACTAGTGTTGTGGTGTTTTTTTTTTGGGGGGAAAAAGGGGCCCCCGAAAGATATGCCCCTTAAAAAAAAGGGGGGCCCCCAGAAAAAGGCGGTGTTTTGTTCCCTTTTTAAATCCAACAACATTGGAGGAGTTAAGTTTCGTGTCGCATTTTTTTTTCGCTTTTAAAACTTGTTACACTGTTAATGCTAAACTTTATCACTGGCTGGTGCTATAGCCTTTATCAACTCCCCGCTTTAGTATCATAACATATCGTTGAATCACTGAATCACTTAAGAAGACACATTCTCCCCCCCAGCCCTTTTTAAAAGGGTTGGCACTAGGAAAAAAATTTTTTTGGGCTCATGGTGGCTTATTTAGCAGTTGCAAGCACTAAAAAAAATGGAATAATGACAAAATTTTGGTATGAATGCGGGGGCACTCACTGACTCTGGATGGGATTGTGCCGTGTCACGTCCAAGATGAATGCGTTTTCCGAGGGATCATCGTTTCCAACCATTATTTTTACGGAAAAATGTATCGTCTTCTGAATTTATCGTTATCCGATGCCATCGTAACCGGGGTCCACTGTAATGTACAAGTGGGAGAGCAGAAGAGACTTAAAAAGTTCATTTTAGTAAACAAAATTCATACTACAGTCAACCCCGTTTTTGGCGATTTCAGTTTTCGGGCACTTTTTCGTGGAAATATTCCTGTTTCATGGTATGGAACCTGTCCAGTGCCCAGCGCACATACAAAGCCTGCAAGCCTGCCTCCCACACACATTCTCAGGCAGTGTAGCATTGTTTCGGGTTAGTGAACATTATCCTGCGAGTTCATAAAAAACATTTTTTAACAATCCATTGTTTTTCCTTGATTATTGTGTGTGACTCTAAATAAGCCACCATGGGCCCAAAGAAAGCTCCTAGTGCCAGTCCATTGGTAAAGAAAGTGAGGAACACCATAAAATTAAAGAAAGAAATCGTAGCAAAGTATCAAAGTGGAGTCGATAAAACGCTATAGCACCAGCCAGCGATAAAGTGTAGCATTAACAGTGTAGCAAAGTGTTAGCCCATTAATCGATAGAAAAATGACGACACGAAACTTAACTCCTCCATTGTTTGTTTGAGGGAATAAAGGGGCACTGAGACCAGAACTGCCTCGCCAACATCTCCTCCAAGGTAAGTGTAAAGATTTCTTATTTATAAATTAAAGTGTAAATATTTTTATTTATAAATTATATACATTGTTTGTGTGAATAGTGGTGGGGATTTCTGCGCCGCCAACTACAACCACGGCTTATGGTCAGTGGCCCTTATAAACCCAATAACAATAATATACCCCAGTTCTCTACATAATGACATATTTTATTCATTCTAGGAGTATATATCATGTTTTCTATGTTATTAATATTGTTTATGTCATATTAGATGAATTGTGATAGATAAATAGCTGTAGAGCTGATATTAGTGTCAAATTGTCCTGCTCCCAACAATAAACTCGCCTCCCTCTCTCCTCCTCTCCATCTTCCATACACCAACAAAGTCGCCAATAAAGGTAAGTGTGATGTTAAATGTTCATTTATACATGTTATTAGTGCTTTATATTTATTTGTCATTCTTTTCTGTATGTAAATCTATCTACCTGGAGTCTACCTGGAGAGAATTCCAGGGATCAACGCCCACGCGGCCCGTTCTGTGACCAGGCCTCCTGTTGGACCAGAGCCTGACAACCAGGCTGTTACTGCTGGCCGCATGCAGTCCAACGTACGAACCACAGCCCGGCTGATAGGTACCGACTTGAGGTGCCTGTCCAGTGCCTGCTTGAAGACAGCCAGGGCTTGTTGGTAATCCCCTGATGTATGCTGGGAGGCAGTTGAACAATCTTGGGCCCCTCACACTTATTGTGTTGTCCCCCAACGTGCTATGACCCCTGCCTTCATTGGGGATGTTACATCGCCTGCCAGTCTTTTGCTTTCGTACGGGGGTGATTTTTGTGTGCAAGTTTGGTACTAAGCCCTCAAGAATTTTCCATGTGTATATAATAATGTATCTCCCCGCCTCGTTCTAGAAGTACAGGTTTAGAACTTCAAGCGCTCCAGTAGTTGAGGGTTTATCGCACTTATGCGTGCGGTGAAGGTTCTCTGCACATTTTCAAGGTCAGCAATTTACCCGCCTTGAAAGGTGCAGTTAGTGTGCAGCAATATTCCAGCCTAGATAGAACAAGTGATCTGTAAAAAGTCAACATGGGCTTGGGATCCCCGGTTTTGATAGTTCTCATTATCCTCCTGTCATTTTTTGGGCAGATGCAATTCTACATTGTTATGGTTTGAAGGTGAGATCCTCTGACATGCCACTCCCAGGTCTTTGACATTAGTTTTTCTCTATTGTGTGGTTGGAATTAGTTTTGTACTCCCATGAGATTTTAATTTCTATATTTAATCTCTAAAAATATTTTTGTTAATACTCCTGGGTGTCTGAAATGGATTAATTGAATTTACATTATTTCTTAAGGGGAAAAAGGCTTCAGTTTTCGTTGATTTCAGTTTTAGTCGATCCTCTGGAAGGATTAAACACGAATAATTGGGGCATTTTTCTAAAAACATAAAACCTTTATTTCCATTCCCCGGGGGGGGAAAAAAATTTTTTTCACGCGGTTTCGCAGTGGGTTAAAAAACCTTGAGTCAGGGGGCCTACTGAGGGTTCATGAGCCACCGGTTTTTAAGCTACAGGTCTAAAAAAAAAGCCAACAAACTTATATCAGTGAGCAAAAAAGGGACCAAGGGTTTTCCGCACAAAGGGTCGTTACCGTCCCTTTAAGACGGTGATTTAAGTGTAAGCCCAATGGTTATTTACCGCCTAAGAATCCCGCTTAGGAAAGGGAATTTTTTTTTCCTTTCCCCCAAAAATTTAAGAAATTTTTTCAGGATAAAAAAAAGTTACATAGATTAAAATACATGCAGCATATGTGTAGAGAACCAGGAAACCCAAAAAATAGACAAGGAAAAAAATTTGACTTTTTTGGGTTTCCAGGTTTTTTATAAAATCTCATGTATGAAATCTTTGAACTGATTGGTATACCTGAATAAA
>WNWK01050312.1:0-12883 GCA_009830355.1 Cherax destructor | reverse complement strand
AAGGTCTTATAAAAGGAACTTTTTTTTTCATATTTGGGCTTTAGCCCTTTAAAAACGGGAAAAAAAAAATCAATAAAAAAAGGAAAATAATCTACTTGGATTGCTTCAACTGAATTGATTCACCCGGTTGTATGTTAGTTGGTATAGGAATGCTTGTTACAGCCAGTGTAGGTGACAGTCACAGTATTTAAGAATGCAGCAACTGTTCTTCCAGAAAAGTATGCTAAGAGAAAATACCTGCCAGCAATATTCAAGTCTGACTCAGCACAGAGGTCACATACAGGTAGAACATGGTACTGTATGTCAAACTATTGTCCAGGAGTGGTGTAGAAGTAGTGCCAGGGTGTTTTGGGCCACCAGTACATCCATTTAGAACCCTTTTAAGATGGGCAGAGGGAGAAAGGAAGCCCACCTCAGAATTCAGTTGAAGACCAACACTAAATCAGTTATCTGCCATATATGCAAATGATCACACCACAGAACATGGGAAGTAGGCATCTGTGCCAAGACTGAATGAAATGCACAACCACTATTTCTGCACAGAAAACCAGTAGCTGATAGTGGAAGCTCATTCTGCAGTATTATACAGTACCCAATGTCACCTGCAGATGGCAACAAAATCTGATGTGCAACCCTAAGCAGTATCCTGCTAAGTCATCCACATGTAATACTTTAAATACTACCCTATGGAACCCACTCCTGGAAAACTCCAAAGAGAAGATTGAGTCAACTCACCTTTTCTGCAAGAACTGCTGGCAAAGGCAGAAAATGATATGCCTCCATGAAGTATTATAGGCCATCTTTACTCTGAAGATAATTACAATACAGTCTCTCATGGAAAACCCTCCTGGTTATCAGCAGTCAGCCTAACCAAAGAGTCTAAAGTTGACAAACTTGCTAAGTGGAAATTCACCAAGGAAATACAACAGTCCAACTCCACATACCACCAAGCAAATGCTTAATATCTTCTCCAGCAGCAGAATTAACTCACTGAAGAGATTGGAGTTTGTATGGGGTCCTGGACTGGCTGAGGATGGCCAAAACCTGAGAATATCAAATTGCCCAGAAGCATCTAATTTGTCCAAATGATTCAAATCTAATAAAATTGTAACTGAGGGCAGAAGGTTGCTACATGGAAGGATGGGGTGCACAACAGGAGGCTTGGTCTGGACGGGCCAGCGGGACGTTGATCCCGGAATGCCCTCCAGGTAGACCCCATCCTTCCATGGAGCTATGGAAGGAGTGACTGCCAGGATTGCAGTCATTTCCCCATCTCAAACAATAAGTTACATGGTAAGGATATCAAGAATCATGCTCTGCAAGTCCTGGAAATCACAACTCACCTTGAAAATTTGAGACTACAGTAAATGAGGAAGCAGAAAAGTAAATGATCACAGACTAGTGCACACAATTCCACTGTGAAAGCAACAGACAACTATGGCAGTCAGCCTTAGACTGCATGATTAGAAAAGAGAGAGCTGCACATCCCATTCAGTCAGAGCATTTCAATCACTGGAGTGATTTAAAATAATCAAGGAAGTGTGAATGCAAATCCAAAGCAGAGAAATGAGAGATCTGGAAGGGAAGGAAGAGCAGACATGGGCCACATGAACTTCCCATAGAGGAGAAAACTCTATAAAGATAATAAGAAAAGATGAGGTAAACCAAGGACTCTACGACAGTCTGCAGCCATAGACGGAATGGATGCACCAAAGTAGGCAAAGATTAAAAACATTAGCTTCACTTAAATCTATAAGAATTCTATAGGTAAAAACATCACAACACATCTGGAAATGAAGATGATAATGGAGATAATTGGCCTCTTGATGATCCCACAATGAAGAGATGTTATACTCCACATATAGGTTTTTGATCTAAGACAACATAAAGACCTATCTCTAACAGACTAATAAAACCCTTGCTGATGAATATTTAGCAAAGAAAA
This sequence comes from Cherax destructor, assembly GCA_009830355.1. Taxonomy (NCBI): domain Eukaryota; kingdom Metazoa; phylum Arthropoda; class Malacostraca; order Decapoda; family Parastacidae; genus Cherax; species Cherax destructor. Next base: position 10,938 of record WNWK01050312.1, on the reverse strand, counting down.
GCAGCTGCAGAAGTAGAAGAATATATACCTAGTTGCTAGTTTAGTTTATATTAGATTAAGGCTTAATGAAGATAGGGGGACAGAATAAGGAATTTAACAGTTCAGTAGGTAATAGGACCATAGGGATAGTGGGAAACAGAATGATAGGAATTTTGTGAATATCTATTATAGCTCCATGATCAGAGCTAAACTTCTGGTATCCCTTTTCCAGTGTTTAATCTATCTTCTGGTATCCCTTTTCTAGTGTTTAATCTATCTTCTGGTAGCCCTTTTCTAGTGTTTAATCTATCTTCTGGTAGCCCTTTTCCAGTGTTTAATCTATCTTCTGGGATTCCTTTTCCAGTGTTTAATCTCTCATGGTTATAGAACTACCTCTTATAATTCCCTTGCTGTACCACTCTGAAGAAAAACTTCTAGTATCTTTTGATAGATCTTTTTCCTCATTTGACATCTGTAAACTCTTGTCCTCCTTACTGATAGTGTCGAATCCTTATCATCCTTTCATACAGAATCCTTTTATGATCTTATATGTGGTTGTTTCTCATATTTTCCTTCTAGCAGCCATTGAGAGCAGTTCTAACATTTTCAGGCTTTTTTTTTTTTTTGCAACTTTTCTTTTAACTATGGGTTGACTTTGTAGCTAATCTTTAGACATTTTAAATCTTACCCACTAGATGCATGTTCAACTTTGATTCTGAAGAGAAGTTGCAGAGGTTAGTTGATGAGTGTGGTAGGGTATGTAAAAGAAGAAAATTAAAGGTGAATATAGGAAAAAGTAAGGTGATGAGGATAACCAAAAAATTAGGTAACGGAAGATTGGATATCAGATTGGAGGAGAAGTATGAGGAGGTGAATGTACAGATATCTGGGAGTGGAAGTGTCAGCAGATGGGTCTATGAAAGATGAGGTGAATCATAGAATTGAGAGGAAAAAGGCGAGTGGTGCACTGAGGTCTGTGAGACAAAGACATTATCCATGAAAGCAAAGAGGAATGATGAGAGTATAGTTATACCAACGCTCTTATATGGGTGTGAAGCATGGGTGGTGAATGTTGCAACAAGGAGAAGGCTGGAGGCAGTGGAGATGTCATGTCTGAGGGCAATGTGTGTGTGAATATAATGCAGAGAATCCGTAGTTTGGAGATTAAGAGGAGTGTGGGATTACCAAAACTATTATACTGAGGGCTGAGGAGGGGTTACTGAGATGGTTCAGACATGTAGAGAGGTTGGAACAAGAGAATGACTCGAGAGTATAAATCTGTAGTGGAGGAAAGGTGGGGGAGGGATCAGCCTAGGAAAGGTTGGAGGAGGGGGTAAAAGAGGTTTTGTGTGCGAGGGCTTGGACTTCCAGCAAGCATGCGTGAACGTGTTAGATAGGAGCGAATGGAGACAAATGGTTTTTAGGCTTAACATGCTGTTGGAGTGTGAGCAAGGTAACATTTATGAAAGGATTCAAAGAAACCAGCAGGCTGGACTTGAGTCCTGGAGATGGGAAGTACAATGCCTGCACCTGAAGGAGGGTGTTAATGTTGCAGTTTTATAACTGTAGTGTAAGCGTGCCTCTGGCAAGACAGTGATGAAGTAAATGATGAAAGTTTTTTTTTGGGGGCCACCCTGCCTTGGTGGAAAACGGCCGATGTGTTAAAAAAAAAAGTGAATAGAATATTTGGGCAGTTTGTGATTAGAATTTTAACATTTGTCCACAAATATAAGGGCTATTAAAAGTTTGCCACTGTAGGAGGATTTCTCAAATCATTATATGATTTTCCAGTGACAATGGTTTGTCAAAAATTCTCAGTCTCCCTGATACTTATGATTTTCAGCACACTGTACATTCTTCATGTTGCTTTATCCCACTTCCATTACATGTGACTTATAAACATTAAATTACATCTATCATTCCTTTTTATTAATTTATACAAGTTTTTGTCAGAGATTTACAGCACCTTTTATTTGCATTTACTTTGCATAGGATCTGTGCATTATCGACACAGACTCATATACAATAGTCTTCTATTATTTCTGGCAAGACATTGCCACATGAACACATTTACCTATCACTGTATTTAAAAGGAAAATGAGAACAAGGTCTCAATTGTATTGTGAAGCAGGTTAATAAAGTAAGCACATGTACTTCAATCTGTTTCTTACTAGCCTATAATGTATTGTAACTGCTTTCAACAATATTTTGTTTCTTACTAGCCTATACTGTATTGTAAACTGCTTAATATAATATTTTGTTTCTTAATCTTCTTCTATCACATAACCGGCCGTATCCACAAAAACAGGGTGGCCCAAAAGAAAAATAAAATTTCTCTTTCCAACTTTAGTAATGTATACAGGAAGGGGTTACTAGCCCTTTGGGTTCCGGCTTTTCGTGCCTACACATGCATGCTTTTGGAGGAAGAATTCTGTTTCACTTCCCCCTGGAGATAAGAGGGAATAAACAAGAACTAGTTAGAAAATAGAAGAAAACCCAGAAGGGTGTGTGTGCATATACATGTATACATGTATATATGTACAGTGAAACCCCGGTTTCACACGCACTGGATATCGGACGTTTCAGATTTAGAACACTTTTGGGCAAATTTTGCTCGGGATTTCATACCTTGTCCGGGATTGCACGTATCAGATACATCCGCCCGCGGACTTCACCTCAGTCTGGCTCTGTCACTGGTTGAGTGAGCATTCATCCAAAAACATTCGTAATTTTGTGCTTGTTTATTGATTGCAACTGAGAAATAAGCCACCATGGGCAAAAGAAATTTCCCTAGTGCCACCCTTTTTGGGAAAAGAAAGTGAAAACACAATAGAATTCAAGAAAGAGATTGTAGAAAAATACGAAAGTGGCATACGTTTAGCTGAGCTTGCCAGGATGTAGGGGAAGTCTAAATCAACAATCTGTTCCATCCTGGCAAAAAGTAGAAATCAAGGAAGCTAAAGTTGCGAAAGGGTGAATATGCTACGAAACAGAGATCACAAACAATCAAAGATGTGGAGAAGTTGTTGGTGTGGATCAACGAAAACAGTTAGCGGGATATAATGTTGTGGAGTCGATCCTTTGCGAAAAGGCAAGGCAGTTGCATGCAGATCTCAAAGAAAATGCCTGGAACGAGTGCTGCTGTTAGTGAATTTAAGGCCAGCAGAGGCTGGTTCGATAATTAAAGAAGCGTAGTGGCATACACAGTGATTAAGGACATTTGTGCAAAAGTAGAATGAGGTGCAAACTTTTGTTGAAAAATATCACCCTTACCAGCTGATACAAGCCATATCTGCAACATGTTCAGTGACAATACCTTGTCCCATTTTAGGCAAATCTTAAAGAGAGCTAGAAACAGACCTCTCTGGACAGATTTTTAGTGTGACAGGGGTCCAGTGCCAGTAAAAAGACAAAAAAGGGGAAGTAACCCCAGAGAGACTTTGATACCTGAAGTCCTTATGGGGGGGATTCCCCTTCCAAACAATAACCTGAACTCTCTCTCCCCTCCTTGCCTTCTTCAATACGCCAACAAGAGTCTTCAATAAAGGTATGTAATGTTCATTTATCATTAAAATTTGTGCTTTATATATATTTCTCATTGTTTTCAGTATGTAAAAATATAGATATTCTTTAAAAATGAAATTTTTGTGAATATTTTTGGGTGTCTAACAGATTAATTGATTTACATTATTTCTTTTGGGAAATATTACTTCGGTTTTCGTATGTTTTGGATTTAGAATGACCTTCTGGAACGGATTAAGTACGAAATCCGGGGTTCCACTGTATATATGCATGAGTAGTATGACCTAAATAGAAGTACAGTGAACCCCGTGTTCGACGGCGCGTGCTCGGCCAAATCAGTGTTCGACGGGGATTTTTACAATATTTTTGACTCGGATTAAGCGGCCACTGGAGTTCGACAGCGGCTATCCGTCCCGAACGCATATGCATGTGGCCGTGGCCCAGGCACTCAGTGTTATTGTTTACAAGCGAGCGAACACTACCCACGCACCACCCACGCATTCATACCATATATATTGTCATTATTCCAGTGTTTTTAGTGCTTGCAACTGGTAAATAAGCCACCATGGGCCCAAGAAAGCTCCTAGTGCCAAGCCTGTGGTAAAGAATGTCAGAAATACGGTAGAATTGAAGGAGATGATAGCAAAATATGAAAGTGGAGTGCGTGTCACTGAGCTGGCCAGGCTCTATGGCAAATCCCATTCCACCATCTCTTCCATTTTGCCAAGAGAAAGGAAATCAAGGATGCTGTTGTTGCGAAAGGTGCAAGTATGGTCACAAAACAGAGATCTCAAGTGCTGGAACAAGTGGAAACTTTGTTGTTGGTGTGGATCAACGAAACAGTTAGCAGGAGATAGTATTACGCTGGCAATAATATGTGAAAAAGCAAGGCAGTTGCATGATGATCTCGTCAAGAAATGCCTGCAACGAGTGCTAAGTGAACGATCTTAAAGCCAGCAAAGGCTGGTTTGACAGATTTAAGAAGCGAAGTGGCATACATAGTGTTGTGAGGTATGGTGAGGCAGCCAGTTCTGACAAAAATGCTGCTGAAAAATATGTGCAAGAATTCCAGGGTACATAGAGGCTGAACAATTCCAACCACAACAAGTGTTCAATTGTGACGAAACAGGCCTGTTTTGGAAGAAAATGCCAAACAGGACCTACATTCAAAGGAGGAAAAGGCACAGCCAGGACATAAGCCTATGAAAGACAGGCTCACTCTCATGATGTGTGCTAATGCCAGTGGTGATTGCAAAGTGAAGCCTTTACTGGTGTATCATTCTGAAAATCCCCGAGTGTTTGGCAGATGTGGTATCAAAAGTCTAATTTGTGTGTGATGTGAGTCTAACAGTAAGGCATGGGTCACTAGGGAAATTTTCCTTGAATGGTTCAAAACGTGTTTGGCCCCAGTGTGAAGAAATATCTCGAGGAAAATAATTTACCACTTAAGTGTCTCCTGATAATGGACAATGCTCCTGGTCATCCTCCAGACTTGGCAGAGCAAATTGTGCAGGGCTGTGAGTTCATCAAAGTGAAGTTCTGGTCCCTAATACCACTCCTCTCCTCCAGCCCATGGACCAGCAGGTCATTTGCAACTTTAAAAACTCTACACCAAAGCAATGTTTCAAAGTGCTTTGATGTGACCACAGACATGGATATGACACTAAAAGACTTTGGAAAGAGCATTTCCATATCCTGCATTGTGTAAAGCTTATAGGTAGGCTTGGGAGGAGTGACAGTTTTTTTGATAGAGAGGGGGTCCAGTGACTCTCAAGCTGGTCCTAGGGGGCATTAAAAGAAAAAGGGAAGTAACCCCAAAAAAGAACTTGTTACCTGCAGTTTTAAAGGGAAAGGGGTTTCCCCCTTCCAAACACTAGCATACTACTCCACCTTCCCCCTCCCCCCCCCCCCCTCCACACATCAACAACTTTCAATAAAAGTAAGTGACATGTTATTGTACTATTTATTTATAATTTTGTTATAAAATTGTGTTTAATTTAATGTCAAAAAGTTCTAAAAATATTTTATTTTAATATTTTTTGGATGCCTGGGAGGGTTTAAATTTTTTATTTCCATTATTTCTTAGGGGGAAAATAGAATGGGGCCCGACCAAACCGGTGGTCGACGGGCCCTCTCTGACGGATTGCCGACGAGAACCGGGGGGTCACTGTACCAAGACATACCTGAAATCTTGCATGTTTATGAGACAGAAAAAAAAAAACCAGCAATCCTACCATCATGTAAAAAAAATTACAAGTTTTCCCTTTCACACTCACTTGGCAGGACGGTAGTACATACCTCCCTGGGTGGTTGCTGTCTACCAACCTGCTACCTAAAAAAGGTTTCTTTAAAATTTATTAAAAAAATAGGCTGCAATTTTCAAGCTAACAATAGCTATGTGATTCCTTACAGTTCATTTTAACATACAATGTGGATGAGAAAAAAAAGTGATTTCAATTACCAAAAAAAGAAAAATTATGAATATCAAAGAAAAATATTGTAGGGTAGAAGTTTACAGTAAAATTTTTTAAATTTTTTTTAGAAGTTACCTTTTTCATTTTCTTTCTCAGTTTATTTAATTTTTTATGAATTTTAAACTTAAAATCTGGCCAGCAACCCTAGAGTAGTATTTATGTTAAAACCCTTTAAAACCAGGAAGAGTTAAATGGTAATGGGGTCGTCATGTTTGGGTGGGGTGAGGAGAATGTATGACACTCATTGCCTAGTGGTAGTCTTATCTTTGGGAAATCAACACAATCAAAATTATACTCATAACAAGTCTTACAACTGGTACACATGTTGATACTTGGCAAGGCATTATTACTAGTAAGAGAATAAAATGAGTGTTAAACTGGGTAAATTTTTTTTTAACTTAAATGCCAAGTACTGAAGTACATTTTTAAAAAGGGAAATTGTAGTCATTGATTACATATTTGATCAGCAACCACTAAAATATACTGTACTGTATGTATGAATAATAAATAAATTAATAAATATACATGTACAGTGGACTCTCTACTTACGAGCTTAATTCGTTCCAGACGGCTATTCAAGTGCCGATACCGAAGGAATTTTTTCCCATAAGAAATAATGAAAATTAGGTTAATCCATTTCAGACCCCCAAAAATACACTTACAAAAGCACCTACAAAAATACACTTACATAATTGTTCGAGTTGGGAGCTGCTCGTAGAATAGAGGTACCACTGTATATTTTTTTCAACATACCTGCCGTCTCTCACGAGGTAGGGTGACCCAAAAATAAGAAATACTTTTACTATCACTCACTATCACTGACTTGCCAGAGGAGAGCCAACACTACAGTTCAAAACTGCAAATATTCCACCTCAACTTCAGAGTGCACGCTATTTCCCATTCCCTCTATGACTCAAATGCAGCTAACCGTTTTCCTTGAATCCCTTCATAAATATTACCTTGCTCACACTCCAATAGAACATTAAGTCATAAAAACCACTTTTCTCCACTCCTAACCACACATGCTTGCTGGATGTCTAAGCCCCTGTCACACAAAACCTCCTTTACTCCCTCCCTCTGACCTTTCCTAGGATAACCCCTACCCTACCTTCCTCCACTATAGATATACAGTGGACCCCGGTGTTCGTCCTGCTCAAAACAGGCCTTTTATGTAAGTTTATTTTTTTAAATGCTTTTATAAGTGTAGTTTTGGGGGTGTAAAAGGACTAGTCTATGTTACATTATTTCTTAAGGGAATAAATTCAGTTGGTAATGGCACTTGAACAGCATTCTGTTACGAAAATGGACGAACACCGGGGTCCACTGTATATACACCCTCCAAGTCATCTTATTTTGCTTTACCCTCTTTATATGTCCAAAGACCTCAACAACCCATCCTCAGCCCTCTGGGTAATACTTTTAGTAATTACGCACCTCCTCCTAATCTCCTAGCTATGATTTCTCTGCAAAATATTTACACCATATACTAACTACCCTTGGACATGACAGCTCCACTGCCTCCAACTCCTCCTCACTGCAACATTCACAACCCAAGCTTCACACCCATATAAGAGTGTTGGTACCACTATATGTACTCTCATACATTCCCCTTTTTGCCTCCATGGATAATATTCTTTGTCTCTACAGATGCCTCAATGCACTACCCACCTTTTTCCCTTCATCAATTCTAAGGTTCTCCTCGTCTTTTACAGACACGTGACGACAAGTCAACTCCCAAAAATCCAAACACATTCACCTCCTCCATACTCTCCTTCCAATCTGATATTCAATCTTTCATTACCTAACTCGTTTGTTACCCTTATCACCTTCCTCTTTCTTATGTTCATTTTTAATTTCCTTCTTTTACATACCTTCCTAAATTTGACCATCAATCGTTGCAACTTCTCTTCAGAAACTCCCAAAAGCAGTGTCATCAGCAAAAAGCAACTGTGACAACTCACATTTTGTATTAGATTCCACATATTTTAATCACACTCCTCTCCAACACCCCAGAATTCATTTCTTCTACAGCCCTACTATAAATATGTTAAACAATCATGGTGGCATCCGCATCCCTATCCAAGGCCTGCTTTTACTAGAAAATAACCTTCCTATCTCCTACATACCCCAACATGAGCTTCACTATCCTCAAAAATTCTTAACAGTATTCAGTAACCTACCACCTATTCTATACACTTGCAACATCTGCCACATTACTCCCCTATCCTCCCTATTACAGTGGTCCGATCTCTGGGAACATTCAAGACCTACCATGGATACCTGAAACCGTGGATATGAAAACCCCATACAAGTCATTTTTCCATTACATACATACCTATGATAAAGTTTAATTGATAAACAAAATAATTCTAGAATTAGCACTTTTTCACTGATGGGAAGCATTTCACAGCTTCTCCTAGGCTTTGAAGAACTGCCAGATCACTACTTTTGCACTTTGGGGCCATTTACAAAATATAGGGTTATATTTTGGGCCACAGTAAACAGTGGATAACAAACTGCAGATACCAAATCTGTGGATACGGGGTCCTACTGTATATCCCATTTCTAAATACAGCCTCCTCACTTAGCTACTTACTCGTTTACCAACACGACGGCTCTCTGGCCAGTATGCATACCTAAATAATGTACATATACTAGAGCTGATTTCCTCTATTCTTTTATTACAATAGTATACAGTACACTACTGTATAAACATTTAAAAATATACAAGAAATGTTATAAATGGTGCAAAGGTGACATTAAAACAATATCAAAGATGGTTGACTCAAACCCACTACCATTATAATATGTCCTTATTAGCGATGAATTTGTTTACTGAGAACTCGTGTTAAGTGAGGAGAGGCTGTATATAAAACAACGAAAACTTTCCTACTTTTATCTAAATATTGTTCACTTAAATGCTTCAATGTAAACACCTGGTCTACACATCCTTTACCCTTTATGAAGCCTTCTTGTTCATCTGTGATCCTGCTCTCTGTTTTACCCTTAATTCTTTCAATAACTCAACCTTACATTTTACATGATTTACTCAACAGCCTTATTTCCTATAATTTTTACAATCTTTTCCCCTTTCCTATATACAAAGGAACTATGCATGCTTCTGCCAGTCCCTAGGTACTTTCCCTCTTTCATACATTTATTGAGCAAAGTACCAACCACTCCAAAACTATGTCCCCACCTACTTTTAACACTTTCATTGCCCGTGCCATAGTACTACAGGTTTCAGGTCACTGTCAGTGCCTTAGACTATGCCATGAACTCAGCTTACTCAGATAAGCTGTGAATGGTAAATTTGGGCCTAGATATGAGAGAATGGGTCTATGTGGTAAGTGTGCAACATACAAAATCCTGCAGCACGTAGTGCATAATGAGAAAAACTACGACTGCTTTCGCTTAAAACAGTCAATTTACCATGTATTTTCATATGTTTTTGGATGTACTCTCAGTTTCTTGGTCTCATTTGATAGAATAAAAGATATATTACAGAAAAAGAGATGATTTTAATTGGTTTCAGGACTGAAAATTGCTTGAAATCAAGTAGCTCAAAGTAGCAGAAATGTTTGATTTTTGCCAATATTCAAGAGTAATCCAACTGGTGGATCTAACATGTGTTTGTGCATGTGCTGATATTATTTATAAAATTATTACAATATTGCATAACAGTAAATCTTCTATTTTTGTGTGATTAACCCTTTGGGGGTCGACAGGCCTTCTCAGGAAAGTGTTCCTGGGGTCAAAATTTTTGGAAAAAAAAAAAAAAAATTCTTATGAAATGATAGAGAATCTTTTCCGATCATAACGCCACTAAAATTATGAAATTTGATCGAAAACTAACGAAATTATGCTTTCGCTGAAGTTATCGGTATCTATGACACTGACGCATCGGCGATTTCACCCACTTCGAGCCCTATTTTCGACAAATTCCAAAGTTTCAGTCTCCTAAAATTATAGCTATTTCGCTAGAACTCCATTTCTTCTATCAAATTGAGTACAAAAAACCCGCCTATTCCCTTTTCCCCCAAAATAGTGGTCAGAAATGGAAATTTTTCCCAAATTTACAAAATTTCAAACGACCAATTTAAAAATAGGGTCCAGAGTAAACAAGGCAGACTTTCCCTGGCACTAAAATAAATGTTCTCTTTTCTTAGCCACGTCTCCAGGCCCCTGTTCCATTACTTTTGCTTTCCATTTTGAATTTTTATTCTCACAAAAATAAAGATTTCCCTTTTATGTATACAACTGCATCATTGAAAAAATGGTAAAAATTTAATTTCAGAGCACTTTGCCATGAATATAAGACCCCGCCAGTTGATGTGTATTGGAGCATGGTGGATTTTTTCTTTAAAACATCATCAAAATCGAACATTTTCGCTACTTTGAGTTTTCTACAGTGGTACCTCAAGTTACGATATTTTTTCGTTCGAGAATGCTGTTCAATGCCATTACCAAACGAATTTATCCCCATAAGGGGAAAAAATTTTAAAAAAAGACTAGTCCTTTTACACCCCCAAAAATATACTTACAAAAGCATTTAAAAAAAAAAACTTACATAAAAGGGGATTTTGGGGACCATCGTAAAATCGAGGTACCACTGTACTTGTCATTGTCATACCCAAACAAAATCATCTCTATTTCTGTAATATATCTTCCATTCTATCAAATGAGACCAAGAAAACGGGGAATACATCAATAAATACCATACGAAATCGACTGCAAAATCGTTTTTTTAATCGAAAAAAAAGGGGAGTTTTTTTTTCTCAACAGTGTGCTGCAGGATTTTTTTATACGCGACACTGACCACACAGACCCATTCTTTCATATGTATGCCTACCAGACGTTTTCGGGTTAAATTGAGGCCGCTAGGGAAATTTTGGGGGACTAGACGGGACCAACCCCTGTCGTAAAAAGTACTAGTACGGCAACCCACCCCCGAAAGGGTTAA
>WNWK01050311.1:0-12883 GCA_009830355.1 Cherax destructor | reverse complement strand
AATAAACCGATACGGCGTTGCTTCAGTTAAAAACCCCAAACAACAACAGTTTATCAGTTTGTTTTTAACAAGTGTACAATTGAAGGTAATTTTAGATATTGTGTAGTTCAAACTGTGTTATAATGTTTGTCAGCTGCTTGTTATAGTGATAATCATTAAGAAATTTAAACATAAGGGTTGTTGTTTGTTTCCCCTATCAAACACTGTTTTTGTTAGTAATTTTGTTTTATTATACACAGCATTGTTTTTGTTACTGTGCAGTTATTACTGTGCTGTTATGCTGTTATTACTGTGCTGTTATGCTGTTATTACTGTGCTGTTATGCTGTTATTACTGTGCTGTTATGCTGTTATTACTGTGCTGTTATGCTGTTATTACTGTGCTGTTATGCTTTATTACTGTGCTGTTATGCTGTTATTACTTTTTGCTGTTATTCTGTGCTGTTATTTTAACTGTGCTGTTATGCTGTTATTACTGTGCCTTTTTTTGGCTGTTATTACTGTGCCTTATGCTGTTATTACTTTACTGTGTTGTTATACTGTTATTACTGTGCTGTTATGCTGTTTTTGGGTGCGCCGGGGCCCCTTGGCAAAGCTCGGTTTCCCCACACAGGGGGTCCGGGTTTGATTCCCGGCGGAGGGGAAACATTTTGATGTGTTTCCTTACCCGGTTGTCGTGTAGTATTCTGGTGTGGGCGCATCCTGGCGGACAGTGGAAATAAGACAGTCCTCGATGACACACTGACTTTCTTTGGTTATCATGGTGGCTAACACTCCGGGGTTATTACTGTGGTGTTATTACTGTGGTGTTGTGGGGTTATTACTGTGTTGTGGTGTTATTACTGTGGTGTTATTACTGTGGTGTTATTACTGTGGTGTTATTACTGTGGTGTTATTACTGTGGTGTTATTACTGTGGTGTTATTACTGTGGTGTTATTACTGTGGTGTTATTACTGTGGTGTTATTACTGTGGTGTTATTACTGTGGTGTTATTACTGTGGTGTTATTACTGTGGTGTTATTACTGTGGTGTTATTACTGTGGTGTTATTACTGTGGTGTTATTACTGTGGTGTTATTACTGTGGTGTTATTACTGTGGTGTTATTACTGTGGTGTTATTACTGTGGTGTTATTACTGTGGTGTTATTACTGTGGTGTTATTACTGTGGTGTTATTACTGTGGTGTTATTACTGTGGTGTTATTACTCTGATGTTGTGGTGTTATTACTCTGGTGTTGTGGTGTTATTACTCTGGTGTTACTCTTTGTGTTCTATTTGTTAGGAAATTATAGATCCATCTGCCAACTTTTCCTGTTATTCCTCTATCACGCATTTTGTGTGCTATTACACCATTGTCACTTGTCGAAAGCTTTTGCAAAGTCTGTGTATATTACATCTGCATTCTGTTTGTCTTCTATAGCATTCGGGACCTTGTCATAGTGGTCCAGTAGTTGGGACAGACAGGAGCGACCTGCTCTAAACCCATGCTGCCCAGGGATGTGTAACTGATGGGTATCTAGATGAGTGGCGATCTTGCTTCTTAGAACCCTTTCAAAGATTTTTATGATATGGGATGTTAGCACTATTGGTCTGTAGTTCTTTGCTATTGCTTTACTGCCCTCTTTGAGGAGTCACCTCTCCTGCTGGTCTCTTACCACACCGCTGTCGCGTGCTCTTAGTGACCTAGTCACTAAGTAGGGCTATGTCTTTTGTTTTTAGCAGCTGTGGAACGACCCCAGTGTCCATGCTCCCTCTCCATAGGATGTTAAAAGCATGTGATAGGGGCTTCTTGCAGTTCTTGATGAACACGGAGTTCCATAAGTCTGGGCTTGGGGCAGAGTGCATGTTTAGTTAGTTCAATATCTTTATTATGCACCCCATACCCATCCTGTGGATGGTAGTCAAAAGATTACAGAGGTACATAATGGGTCCAGGGACTGGTCCTCAAAGTTATGATAGCTGAGCAAGTTACAAAGGTAATGAACTCAGGTAGATCTGGTCACAATCATGACAAGTTACAAAGGTATTTACAGATTATAGAGGTATATCAGATTATATCACATTTTCGAACTCATTTGGCATCAGGATAACATCAGATAGGTTTGTGTCTACCAAATTCTGTCTCTCTCTCATAAAAAATTCATTTAGGTCTTCAACTCTGTCTGGTTAGCAGCTCACCAAATACAGAGTTATATTGGAACTTGAGTAGCTCACTCATTTTGTTGCTGTCATCTGTGTGTAGGACCCATCTCGTTTAAGTAAGGGCCCAATACTGGATGTTGTTCTTGACTTTGATTTGTCATAAGAAAAGAAATACAGTACTTTGGGTTTCTTTCAATTTTATTTATGGCTTTTAGTTCTTCCCACATTTCTTGACTCCTGTAAGTTTCCTTTACCTTTATTTCAATGTTTACTATTTCTCTGACCAGTGTCTCCCTACGTATTGCAGATATTTTGGCCTCTTTTAGCTGCTCTGTTATTCTTTGCCTTTGCCTGTATAAGGAGCACCTTTCTCTTTCAAGTTTACAACTTCTCCTCCTTTTCCTTAAAGGAATATGCCTTGTGCATACCTTGAGTGACACTTAGTTAATTTGTTCTAGACATAGGTTGGGATCTGTGTTGCTTAGGCTATCTTCCCAGTTTATATCATTTAGGACTTGGTTTACTTGGTTCCACCTTATGTTTTTGTTATTGAAGATGAATTTGGTGAAGGCTCCCTCGTGACTGATCACATTTTGTTGGTCTGGGGCCCTGCGCATACATGTCTGAACCTCTATTATGTTGTGATCTGAGTATATAGTTTTTGATATGGTGACACTTAGTATCTTTTTTATATTTTTTTATATTTGATTTAAAAGACATCTTTCATCATACATAGTAATAATACAAAAAAAAAAAAAAAAATATAACCAAACTTAACAATAACTCCCAGGAGGATATAACATGTAACTGTACATTAGTTACCCACACAAACTGACATTACGTATACAGCAAATTTTAACATGATATTCTCTATAAATGTATAACTTGACCACAAAACAATAACTATACAAGGTTCAAACACCGTAAACCTTAAATAACATCTCACACCCAAAAGGCTCAAAACAAACAGTGGGATGTAAACAAACCCCACTTACAATAATGACAAAAACAGAAACTGCAACCCCAACATCTAATTTTTTTTTTTATAAAAATAATAAATAGTAGGAGTGTGGAAGAGCCAGTTGTGGGTGGGGGGGAAGTTGGTGAGGCAGTGGGGTAGAATGAAAGGGGTAAGGCAGCTGGGATTGATGGGATAAAATAAAAAAAAAGCAGGGGGGGATATAATTTTGGAGTGGTTGGTGCTATTATTTAATAAATGTATGGAAGGGGTAAGGTACCTAGGGATTGGCAGGGTGTTTTTTCCTTTTAAAAAGGGGAAAAGGGGAAAAAAGGGGTGAAAAAATTAAAAGGGGGAATAAGTCTGTTAGTGTACCTGGTAAAGTGTATGGTAGAGTTATTTTTGGGAAAAAAATTAAGAGTAAAACAGAAAGCAGGATAGCAGATGAACAAGGGGCTTTGGGAAAAAGGTGGGGGGTGTGTAGACCAAGTGTTTACAGTTGAAACATATGAGTGAACAGTATTTGGATAAGGGTAAAGATGTTTTTGTGGCTTTTTATGGTTTTGGGAAAAAGGGGTATGATAGGGTAGATAGGGGGCAATGTGGCAGATGTTGGGTTATGGAATAGGGGGAAAGGGGTTACTGAAAGCAGTGAAGAGTTTTTATGAGGATAGTGAGGCCCCAGGTTAGAGTGTGTAGGGGGAAGGGTTATTTCCCAGTAAGGGGGCCCTTAGAAAAGGGGATGGGGATGTCACTGTAGTTTGTTCAATATTTTTTATAGACGGGGTTGAAAGAGAAGTAAATCGAGGGTCTTGGCAAGAGGTGTTGGGCTAAAAGATAAAAAGCAAATACAAAGTGGGAGTTGTCACAGTTGTTTTTGCTGATGACACTGTCTTTGGGAGATTCTGAAGAGAAGCTGCAGAGGTTGGTGGATGAATTTGGTAGGGTGTGAAAAAGAAGAAATTGGAAAGTGAATATAGGAAGAGTAAGGTGATGAGGATAAAAAAAAGAATAGGTGACGAAAGATTGGATATCAGATTGGAGGAGAGAGTATGGAGGAGTGAATGTTTTTAATATTTGGGAGTGGACATGTCGGCGGATGGGTCTATGAAGGATGAGGTGAATCATGGGAATTGATGAGGGAAGAGGTGAGTGGGCCCCGGGTCTGTGGAGACAAAAAACCTTTTCCGTGGAAGTAAAAGGAATGTATGAGAGTATAGTTATACCAACGCTCTTATATGGGGTGAAGCATGGGTGATGAATGTTCCCCAACGAGAGAAGGCTAGGCAGGGGAGATGTCATGTCTGAGGTAAATTGTGGTGTGAATATAATGCAGGAATTCGGAGTTTGGAAATTAGGAGGAGTGCGGGATTACCAA
Source organism: Cherax destructor (assembly GCA_009830355.1). Classification (NCBI taxonomy): domain Eukaryota; kingdom Metazoa; phylum Arthropoda; class Malacostraca; order Decapoda; family Parastacidae; genus Cherax; species Cherax destructor. Next base: position 8,405 of record WNWK01050311.1, on the reverse strand, counting down.
ACGATTGTCCAGGGGCTGAGGAGGGTTGTTGAGGTGGTTTGGACATGTAGAGAGAATGGACCCGAGACAGAGTGACCGAAGTGTATAAATCTGTAGTGGAGGAAAGCGGGGTAGGGGTCGGCCTAGGAAAGGTTGGGGGGAGGTAAAGGAAGTTTTTGTGTCGGGGCTTGGGATTTCCCAGCAAGCATGTGGCGTATTTGATAGGGTGAATGGAGGCATATGGTTTTTAATACTTGACGTGCTGTTGGAGTGTGAGCAAAGTAACATTTATGAAGGGATTCAGAAGAGCCGGCGGGGCGGACTTGAGTTCTGGAGATGGGAAGTACAGTGCCGGCACTCTAAAAGGGGGGGTGTTAATGTTGCATTTTTATAACTGTAGTGTAAAGCACCCTTCTGGCAAGACATTGATGGAGTGAATGATGATGAAAGTTTTTTTTTTTTGGGCCACCCTCCCTTGGATGGAATCGGCCGATGTGTTAATAAAAAAAAAAATAAATATGTACAATCATACATTACAAACCCAACAACAAGAGATAATAAAACAAGTCCCATGATACAATAACTCGTAGCATAAGGAAGAATACACATAATCCTTGAATAAAAGCAGTACTTATCCCCGATAATTTAACCCACAGATCACTCAACAAACACAACCCCAAAACCCAACACAATTATTATAATCAAAAGAAGCGCTAAACCAAAACCCACAAAAATAACCATTACAACTCCATGGTACAACTAAAGAAACCATCATGGCCCCATCCACAATCATACGTACAGCTCACTCTGACACATGTCCCCCTTCCCCATAAACACAATAAAATAATTGCAAGACGTCTTATAGCATTTTTTGAATATTTATTAATTATTTACATATTTTTAAAAATCCATTAAAAATCTATAAAAATCAATATTTTTATAGAATATTTCATATTATTTTCGAAAAATACATGAAACATTAAAAAGCTCAGAAAATGTGCTAAAATCGTATTTTATTGCATATTTCGACGTTTTAGAGCGGTTTGAGTGCTTTTCTGGCAAAACTCATTTTTCACTAAAATACTTAGATTTTCACACTTTTAAATAGAATTTCTACTGCAATTGAAATTTATGGGAAAAGTAAGCAAAATTTTATGATTTTCTTTTAGAAGCTTACTCATAGGTATATTTTATCTAAAAATAGTTTTCAGAAAATCCTTGAAAATGCCCTTAATCGTCAAAAAATGCAATAAAATCAAGTTTTATAGCATTTTTGAATATTTATTAATTATTTACATATTTTTAAAAAATCCCATTAAAAATCTATAAAAATCAATATTTTTATAGAATATTTCATATTATTTTCGAAAAATACATGAAACATTAAAATGCTCAGAAAAATGTGCTAAAATCGTATTTTATTGCATATTTCGACGTTTTAGAGCGGTTTGAGTGCTTTTCTGGCAAAACTCATTTTTAGCTAAAATACTTAGATTTTCACACTTTTAAATAGAATTTCACTGCAATTGAAATTTATGGGAAAAGTAAGCAAAATTTTATGATTTTCTTTAGGAAGCTTACTTATAGGTATATTTTATCTAAAAAATAGTTTTCAGAAAATCCTTGAAAATGCCTTAATCGTCAAAAATGCAATAAAATCAAGTTTTATAGCATTTTTGAATATTTATTAATTATTTACATATTTTTAAAAATCCTATTAAAAATCTATAAAATCAATATTTTTATAGAATATTTCATATTTTCGAAAATACATGAAACATTAAAAAGCTCAGAAAAATGTGCTAAAATCGTATTTTATTGCATATTTCGACGTTTTAGAGCGTTTGAGTGCTTTCTGGCAAAACTCATTTTTCACTAAAATACTTAGATTTTCACACTTTTAAATAGAATTTCTACTGCAATTGAAATTTATGGGAAAAGTAAGCAAAATTTTATGATTTTCTTTTAGGAAGTTACTTATAGGTATATTTTATCTAAAAAATAGTTTTCAGAAAATCCTTGAAAATGCTTAATCGTCAAAATGCAATAAAATCAAGTTTTATAGCATTTTTGAATATTTATTAATTATTTACATATTTTTAAAAATCCCATTAAAAATCTATAAAAATCAATATTTTTATAGAATATTTCATATTATTTTCGAAAATACATGAAACATTAAAAGTCAGAAAATGTGCTAAAATCGTATTTTATTGCATATTTCGACGTTTTAGAGCGGTTTGAGTGCTTTTCTGCAAAACTCATTTTTCAGCTAAAATACTTAGATTTTCACACTTTAAATAGAATTTCTACTGCAATTGAAATTTATGGGAAAAGTAAGCAAAATTTTATGATTTTCTTTAGGAAGCTTACTATAGGTATATTTTATCTAAAAATAGTTTTCAGAAAATCCTTGAAAATGCCTTAATCGTCAAAAATGCAATAAAATCAAGTTTTATAGCATTTTTGAATATTTATTAATTATTTACATATTTTTAAAAATCCCATTAAAAATCTATAAAAATCAATATTTTATAGAATATTTCATTATTTTCGAAAATATACTGAAACATTAAAAAGCTCAGAAAATGTGCTAAAATCGTATTTTATTGCATATTTCGACGTTTTAGAGCGGTTTGAGTGCTTTTCTGGCAAAACTCATTTTTCAGCTAAAATACTTAGATTTTCACACTTTTAAATAGAATTTCACTGCAATTGAAATTTATGGAAAAGTAAGCAAAATTTTATGATTTTCTTTGGAAGCTTACTATAGGTATATTTTATCTAAAAATAGTTTTCAGAAAATCCTTGAAAATGCCTTTAATCGTCAAAATGCAATAAAATCAAGTTTTATAGCATTTTGAATATTTATTAATTATTTACATATTTTTAAAAATCCCATTAAAAATCTATAAAAATCAATATTTTTATAGAATATTTCATATTATTTCGAAAATACATGAAACATTAAAAGCTCAGAAAATGTGCTAAAATCGTATTTTATTGCATATTTCGACGTTTTAGAGCGGTTTGAGTGCTTTTCTGGCAAAACTTCATTTTAGCTAAATACTTAGATTTTCACACTTTTAAATAGAATTTCTACTGCAATTGAAATTTATGGAAAAGTAAGCAAAATTTTATGATTTTCTTTTAGGAAGTTTACTATAGGTATATTTTATCTAAAAATAGTTTTTCAGAAAATCCTTGAAAATGCCTTAATCGTCAAAAATGCAATAAAATCAAGTTTTATAGCATTTTGAATATTTATTAATTATTTACATATTTTTAAAAATCCCATTAAAAATCTATAAAAATCAATATTTTTATAGAATATTTCATATTATTTCGAAAATACATGAAACATTAAAAGCTAGAAAATGTGCTAAAATCGATTTTATTGCATATTTCGACGTTTTAGAGCGGTTTGAGTGCTTTTCTAAAACTCATTTTCAGCTAAAATACTTAGATTTTCACACTTTTAAATAGAATTTCACTGCAATTGAAATTTATGGAAAAGTAAGCAAAATTTTATGATTTTCTTTAGGAAGTTACTCATAGTATATTTTATCTAAAAATAGTTTTCAGAAAATCCTTGAAAATGCCTTAATCGTCAAAAATGCAATAAAATAAGTTTTATAGCATTTTAATATTTATTAATTATTTACATATTTTTAAAAATCCCATTAAAAATCTATAAAATCAATATTTTTATAGAATATTTCATATTATTTTCGAAAATACATGAAACATTAAAAGCTCAGAAAATGTTAAAATCGCATTTTATTGCATATTTCGACGTTTATTTCGACGTTTAGAGCGTTTGAGTGCTTTTCTGGCAAAACTCATTTTTAGCTAAAATACTTAGATTTTCACACTTTAAATAGAATTTCACTGCAATTGAAATTTATGGGAAAAGTAAGCAAAATTTTATGATTTTCTTTTAGAAGCTTACTTCATAGGTATATTTTATCTAAAAAATAGTTTTTCAGAAAATCCTTGAAAATGCTCTTAATGTCAAAAATGCAATAAAATCAAGTTTTATAGCATTTTGAATATTTATTAATTATTTCATATTTTTAAAAATCCATTAAAAATCTATAAAATCAATATTTTTATAGAATATTTCATATTATTTCGAAAATACATGAAACATTAAAAGCTCAGAAAATGTGCTAAAATCGTATTTTATGTCATATTTGACGTTTTAGAGCGGTTTGAGTGCTTTCTGAAAACTCATTTTTAGCTAAAATACTTAGATTTTCACACTTTAAATAGAATTTACTGCAATTGAAATTTATGGAAAAGTAAGCAAAATTTTATGATTTTCTTTAGAAGCTTTACTATAGGTATATTTTATCTAAAAATAGTTTTTCAGAAATCTTGAAAATGCTTTAATCGTCAAAATGCAATAAAATCAAGTTTTATAGCATTTTTGAATATTTATTAATTATTTATCATTTTTTAAAAATCCCATTAAAAATCTATAAAAATCAATATTTTTATAGAATATTTCATTATTTCTCGAAAATACATGAAACATTAAAAGCTCAGAAAAATGCTAAAATCGTATTTTATTGCATATTTCGACGTTTTAGAGCGGTTTGAGTGCTTTTCTGGCAAAACTCATTTTTCAGCTAAAATACTTAGATTTTCACACTTTTAAATAGAATTTCACTGCAATTGAAATTTATGGGAAAAGTAAGCAAAATTTTATGATTTTCTTTAGGAAGCTTACTATAGGTATATTTTATCTAAAAATAGTTTTTCAGAAAATCCTTGAAAATGCCTTAATCGTCAAAAATGCAATAAAATCAAGTTTTATAGCATTTTGAATATTTATTAATTATTTACATATTTTTAAAAATCCCATTAAAAATCTATAAAAATCAATATTTTTATAGAATATTTCATATTATTTTCGAAAATACATGAAACATTAAAAGCTCAGAAAATGTGCTAAAATCGTATTTTATTGCATATTTCGACGTTTTAGAGCGGTTTGAGGCTTTTCGCAAACTCATTTTTAGCTAAAATACTTAGATTTTCACACTTTTAAATAGAATTTCTACTGCAATTGAAATTTATGGGAAAAGTAAGCAAAATTTTATGATTTTCTTTAGGAAGCTTACTTATAGGTATATTTTATCTAAAAAATAGTTTTCAGAAAATCCTTGAAAATGCCTTAAATCGTCAAAAATGCAATAAAATCAAGTTTTATAGCATTTTTGAATATTTATTAATTATTTACATATTTTTAAAAATCCTATTAAAAATCTATAAAAATCAATTTCGACGTTTTAGAGCGGTTTGAGTGCTTTTCTGGCAAAACCATTTTTTACTAAAATACTTAGATTTTCACACTTTTAAATAAATTTCTACTGCAATTGAAATTTATGGGAAAAGTAAGCAAAATTTTATGATTTTCTTTTAGAAGCTTACTTATAGGTATATTTTATCTAAAAATAGTTTCAAAACCTTGAAAATGCCTTAATGTCAAAATGCAATAAAATCAAGTTTTATAGCATTTTGAATATTATTAATTATTTACATATTTTTAAAAATCCATTAAAAATCTATAAAATCAATATTTTTATAGAATATTTCATATTATTTTCGAAAATACATGAAACATTAAAAGCTCAGAAAATGTGCTAAAATCGTATTTTATTGCTATTTCGACGTTTTAGAGCGGTTTGAGTGTTTTAAAACTCATTTTTAGCTAAAATACTGATTTTCACACTTTAAATAAATTTCACTGCAATTGAAATTTATAAAAAGCAATTATGATTTTCTTTGTTAAGGTATATTTATCTAAAAATGTTTTTCAGAAACTTGAAAATGCCTTAAATCGTCAAAAATGCAATAAAATCAAGTTTTATAGCATTTTAATATTATTAATTATTTACATATTTTTAAAAATCATTAAAAATTTAAAAATCAATATTTTTATAGAATATTTCATTTATTTTCGAAAAACATGAAACATTAAAAGCTCAGAAAATGTGTTAAAATCGTATTTATTGCATATTTCGACGTTTTAGAGCGGTTTGAGTGCTTTTCTGGAAAACTCATTTTTAGCTAAAATACTTAGATTTTCACACTTTTAAATAAATTTCTACTGCAATTGAAATTTATGGGAAAAGTAAGCAAATTTTATGATTTTCTTTAGAAGCTTACTCATAGGTATATTTTATCTAAAAAATAGTTTTTCAGAAAATCCTTGAAAATGCCTTAAATCGTAAAAATGCAAAAAATCAAGTTTTATAGCATTTTTGAATATTTATAATTATTTACATATTTTTAAAACCCATTAAAATCTATAAAATCAATATTTTTATAGAATATTTCATATTATTTTCGAAAATACATGAAACATTAAAAAGCTCAGAAAATGTGCTAAAATCGTATTTTATTGCATATTTCGACTTTTTAGAGCGGTTTGAGTGCTTTTCTGGCAAAACTTTTTTTTAGCTAAAATACTTAGATTTTCACACTTTTAAATAGAATTTCTACTGCAATTGAAATTTATGGGAAAAGTAAGCAAATTTTATGATTTTCTTTTAGAAGTTTACTCATAGTATATTTTATCTAAAAATATTTTTTCAAAAATCCTTAAAAATGCCTTAAATCGTCAAAATGCAATAAAATCAGTTTTATAGCATTTTGAATTTTTAAAATAATTATTTACATATTTTTAAAAATCCAATTAAAAATCTTTAAAAATCAATATTTTTATAGAATATTTCATATTATTTCGAAAATACATGAAACATTAAAAAGCTCAAAAAAATGTGCTAAAATCGTATTTATTGCATATTTCGACGTTTTAGAGCGGTTTGAGTGCTTTTCTGGCAAAACTCATTTTACCTAAAATACTTGATTTTCACACTTTTAAATAGAATTTCTACTGCAATTGAAATTTAGGGGAAAAGTAAGCAAAATTTTATGATTTTCTTTTGGAAGCTTACTATAGGTATATTTTATCTAAAAAAATAGTTTTTCAGAAAATCCTTGAAAATGCCTTAATCGTCAAAAAATGCAATAAAATCAAGTTTTATAGCATTTTTGAATATTTATTAATTATTTACATATTTTAAAAATCCATTAAAAATCTATAAAAATCAATATTTTATAGAATATTTCATATTATTTTCGAAAAATACATGAAACATTAAAAGTAAAAAAATGTGTAAAATCGATTTTTTGCATATTTCGACTTTTTTAGAGCGGTTTGAGGCTTTTTCAAACTTTTTTATAAAATATTTTATTTTCACACTTTAAATAAATTTTCCAATTAAATTTATGGAAAAATGAAAAATTTATATTTTCTTTTTTTTTTAAATTTTTAAAAAATATTTTGAAAACCCTTGAAAATCCCTTTAAATTTTTAAAAAATGAAAAAATAAGTTTTATACTTTTTTTTAAATTTATAATTATTTCATTTTTTTTAAAAAATAAAATTAAAAAATTAAAAAATCAATTTTTATGTATTTCATTTATTTTCGAAAAAACAAAAACATTAAAAGCTCAGAAAAATGTTAAAATCTATTTTATTGCAATTTCGCGTTTTAGAGGGGTTTGAGTGCTTTCTGGAAAACTCTTTTTTCACTAAAATATTTAGATTTTCACATTTTTAAATAAATTTACTGCAATTGAAATTTAAAAGTAAGCAAATTTTATGATTTTCTTTGGAAGCTTACTATGGGTATATTTTATCAAAAAAAAATATTTTTTAAAAATCCTTGAAAATGCCAAATCGTAAAAATGAATAAAATCAATTTTAAAATTTTTTGAATATTATAATTTTTTACATTTTTTTAAAAACCCCATTAAAATCTTAAAAATCAATATTTTTATAGAATATTTCATTTATTTCGAAAAAATGAAACTTTAAAAAAAAAAAAAAAAAAATTGTGTAAAATCTATTTATTGCATATTTCGCTTTTTAAGGGTTTGAGTGTTTTTCTGGAAAAACCTTTTTTTTCCCATTTTTTAAATAAATTTCTACGTTAAATTTATGGGAAAAGAAAAAATTTTTATGATTTTCTTTGGAAGTTACTAAGGTATATTTTATCTAAAAATATTTTTTCAAAAATCCTTGAAAATCCCTTAAAATGTAAAAAAATGCAAAAAAATAAATTTTTATAGTTTTTTTAATTTTTATAATTATTTACATTTTTTAAAAAAATCCATTAAAAATTTTAAAAAATAATTTTTTTATAGAATTTTCTTTTATTTTCGAAAAATACATGAAACTTTAAAAAGTAGAAAATTTTTAAAATCGTTTTTATGCATATTTCGAGTTTAGAGCGGTTTGATGTTTTTGAAAACCTTTTTTTACAAAAATACTTAGATTTTACACTTTTAAATAAATTTCTGCAATTGAAATTTTGGAAAAGTAAGAAAAATTTTATGTTTTTCTTTGG
>WNWK01050310.1:0-12884 GCA_009830355.1 Cherax destructor | reverse complement strand
TTTCCTTTGGCCTTCCCTTTAACACCTCACCCTTTTTTTCACTTGTTTTTCAATTCTCTTGGGGGGTTTTATGCATTCGGGGGTGAGATGAATCAACCTCAACCTGTGAAACCTTCACGGAATAACTAGCCCAGTGCCTTAAAATTCATCCGATTTTTCCCGGGTTTTCGCGGTCAAAAATTTGACCTCTAAATAAAACTCCATCCTCCAACTTTTTGTTTTTTTAACCTACTTAAAAACTTTTCCACGCCCAGTTTTGATTTGTTTAATGCTGAACCCTAGCCTTATTTTTTTTTAAAGGGAGGTTTTTGTTTTTTTGTTTTAAAATCTTATTTGATGTCCCCATTATTTTTTCTAACCCTTCCTTTTTCCTGAGTTTTGTTCTTTCCGTTTATTGCTTTTTTTGGATGGTTTCTTATTTTTCCTGAAAAAAACAAGGCCTGTTTGTTTGGGCGGGTTTTTAGGCAGCAGCTAGAAGCCAGTGGACACCTGGGTTGAGGCCCCCAGGTTTTAAAAAAAGGCCCTCGGGACCCACACTCCAAAACCACCCACATTTATTCCCTTTTTGGATTTTTATTATTGTAAAAAACTTGAAAAATTTTTAGTAGCCTTTTGATGGAAAAACTTTGAGAAATCTATATATAATGGTTGCCCTTCCAGCACAACTGTAGGGTTTATGGAGCGGTGTAGAGCTAACCCTCTTTTAACCTTTCCTAATTGATTCTTTTTTAAAAATCTTTTATATTTGTTTACTTTGCTACCCTAAAAATTTTCTTCCTTTGATAATAAACCTTTTAAATATATTGGTTGGGTTATACCCTATTTCGGGTTTTGAAAATCCCCTCTTAAAAGTCATATAAAAATGTCCGGATAATGAAAAAAGGATTATAAAAAAACTTTTGCTTAAAGCCCAGGTAAAAACAGGTTTGGATGTTAGAAGGAGCTATTTTCTATGTTCACTAAAAATTTGTTTTAAATTACAATTAGAAAAATTTTTGTCATCTTGTAACAGAGATTAGCCTGTCTTTCATAGACTTGTCCTGGCAGGTCTTTTCCTCCTGTGTGATGTAGGTCCTGTTGGGCCTTTTCTTCCAAAACAGGCCTGTTTCATCCCAGTTAAACACTTGTTGGGGTTTCAGATTTTCACTCTTTATGAGTCCTGAAATTCCTGCACAAACTTTAAAGCAGAATGTTTGTATGAACTTGAAACCTCACCATGCCTTACAACACGGGTATGCCACTACGCCAAATCTCTCAAACCAGCCTTTGCTGGCCCTAAATTCACTATCAGCAGCATTGTTCCAGGAGTTTTCTGCAGAAGATCTTCATGCAAATGCCTTGCCTTCTCACAAATAACAGACCCCACTACACTGTCCCCCACTATTTGTTTTTCTTTAATCCACAATAGCAATAACTTTTCCATTAGTTCCAGTATTGGTGACCTTTGTTTCGAATGCAACATCAGTGTCCTTGATTTGTTCTTTATTTCACAGGATGGTTTAATTGTTGATTTGTTTTTCCCAAACATCCTGGCAAGTTCCAGCACCTGCATACCACTCTCATATATCTCAAATCATTCTCTCTTAAATTCCATGGTTTTCTCACTCTCTTTGCCACGGAACTTTACTAGGAACTTTCTTTTGAGCCATGGTTACTTATTTCGCAGTTGCACTGACAAAAAACAATGGAAAACAAGCAAAATGCTTGGATGAATGAGCAGAAGCTTCCTAACGCACCAAAGGACAAGCTAAACTGAAGCGCAAATGGCCCCAGCCAGGGGGTTTACGCGTCCCATCGGCCGCAAACCAAATAATGGCCATAACAGGGAGCCGTAAAACCGGCGGGTTTTTATCAGACTCGTTAGGTTTGATGAGTAGCGTTTTGTTTGTTCTCTTGATATTTGTCCCATTCTGTACTGTTTTTCATATAGGTGCTTTATATTAATGGACTTGAGTATGCTGGGGTTAGCCAGGGACTATTTAATCTTTTAGTTGTGATTTGTTTAGTTTTTTAGGGCAGTGCTTATTATAGAGGTATTGGGTCTTTTTAAGAAAATTATTAATACATAAGTCAGTATCTGGGAAGTTGTCTATTTCTGTTTGCCAGTCAATGTTTGTCATAGCTGTTATAAAGCTATTTATAGCTGTCTCATTATGTAGTCTGAAGGTAACTTTAGTAGTCTCTAGTGGTAATTTTCCGAGATTTGTTATGAGAAAGGTCGGGTAGTGGTCAGTGGTATTGTCTGTGATTATGCCTGATTTTAATGGGGATATGGTGTTAGTCCAGATATGGTCTAATAGAGAGGCACAGGTCTCAGAGATTCTCGTAGGTTTTGTTATTGTCGGGAGCAGCAAGCAGTTGCTCATAGTGTTTGTGAATTCAGTTACTAGTGGGTCCTGATCTTGTAGGAGGTTTATATTGAAGTCGCCTGTGAGGATTAAGTGGTCTTTGTTCATGTGTGCATCAGTAATCATACTTCCTAATTTTTCACTAAATTGCTGAATGTTTGACTGTGGTAATCTATAGATGTTTATAACTGTGAGAGGTTTTTGTAGATATTTGGATTTAAATTTAGCTATTATATATTCTCCATGTTCATCTCTTGTGCAAGTATTGTTAATACATTCAAGCTGGTCTGAGTAGAACATAGCTGTGCCACCTCCTTGTTGGTCTGGCCGACAATTGTGTATGGCTGTGTAACCAGGAATGGCATAGATATCTGTAGTATGAGGCTTTAACCATGTTTCAGTGAGAGCAATGATGGACATACTGGCCTGAAGTGAGTTTAATAATGCAGTGAGGTCATCAAAATGTTTGCTTAAAGATCTGACATTGTAATTAAAGATAGTTATGTTATTGTTGGATTTGAGTAGTGTTTTAGCCTGTTCTGCTGTGTAGTAATGACAGTTGTTGTTAGGTTCATGTAAGTCATTTAATAGAAGGTTGGTTTCAGGATCAATGTTTGGAATCATAAGATTTAGTGTGATTCTATAATTAAACTTAAAATTAGAACAACACAAGTAGACCTAAGAATGGGACAATGCAAAAGGATTTCTTGGCATGTGAGTTAGTACGTTGAATATGTTTACAAAAATAAAAAGAATGAGCTAAGGTAGTCAATTTACAGCTAATAAGAATCTAAAACTATAGCACCTGAGTTAATTAATTAAACAAAAGTTTATATATGAGTGTGATTCTAAAAAGACTTAAGAACAATGAATAATGCTAAACTTAAAGATATGATATCTGATCAATTGATTTTTCTAGCTAATTGGATTAACTGACTTTTGAATAGAAGTCACAGAGGTTTAGGATATATCTTTACAGTGTAATTGATTTATTATTTAACTAGCTAATAGAACTGGTTGGAAAGTTACTATGATTAGTATTAAGTTATAATGGAACAAATATTAAGATTCAGTATTGCACTAGTTGTGATTATAGAATTTATTAAAGGCAATATAATGAAAATCAAAGTTAATTATCAAAAGAGAGATAAGTGCTAAAGTGTATAAAAGTGTACAAAAGTAAAATTTATTAGTATTAAAAATATTAAAAGATAAGTACAATTTTTAGCAAATAAGGTGATTAACCCTTTGACTGTTTCGGACGTATATTTACGTCTTACGTGCCAATGTTTCGGACGTATTTATACGCCTAAATTCTAGCGGCTTCAAATGAAGTGGGAGAAAGCTGATAGGCCTACATGTGAGAGAATGGGTCTGCGTGGTGGGTGTGCGCAGTATGAAAAAAATCGGGGACCCAGTGGTGCATTGTGGGAGCGCCATGTTTGTAGTCCTTGTTCACCATGCCTGGCGGTAAGAAGTACCTCACTCCCCGGCGAATTGGAGGCCTTCTCTTCCCAAGTGATAGTTCTAACAGCGATGGAAGTGCCAGTGAAAGTGAATTCCATGGTTTTCAAGAGGGTGTGACCGAAAGCATTGCCCAGGATAACATAATTAGTGATGAAAACCCAGATGACCCACAGCCTTCCACCTCTGGTGCTGGGCCGTCTCATTCACGTTCACCTGTACCAGAACGAAAGAGGAAACTATTTCCCCGTGTAGAAGACTCTGATGTAAGCAGTGTAAGTGATGATGACAGTGATTTCAAAGCTATTGAAAGCAGTTCTAGTGGCGACAGTGAGGGAGATTATTCTCCAGTGAAGCGGCAGTATGTACGACGCAACATGCGTTCTGGTAGTGTGCCATATGCTATTCCAAGGAAAAGGAGTAAATCTCGGAGTACATCTCTTGGCCCTACACCACGAATTGATAGTGAAGATGACGATATTGTTACAATGTTGATGCGTAATGTGCGTGGGGCAGGTGGTGGTAGTGGTGGTGTTGGCAGTGGCATGAGTCATGTGCCACCACGAGCGGGCCACGCTGCTACCCACGCTGCTAACTCAGCACAACCACCATCAACCACCCCCACACTTCCACAACCTGCACAACCACAACCTGCACAACCACAACCTGCACAACCACAACCTGCACAACCACAACCTGCATAACCACAACCACCTGTCAATATCCAGTACGCACCAGCAGACCGCATCTGGGATTGGCAGCAAGGTGACAATTTTGTTCCCAATCCCCATGACTTTGATGAAGCACAAAGTGGAATACGGCCATCGTGTACACTTGGGAACAATGCTACTGAACTGGAATGCTTTCAGTTATTCTTCGATGAACCCCTGATGGACATTATTGTCAGGGAAAGCAACACATACTATGAGTACACCATGGCAAACACACTTCTTTCACCAAATTCACGGCTACACCAGTGGAAGGACACAACTGTGGCAGAGATGTACTTGTTTTTTGCCACAATAATGCTTATGCCACATGTTTATAAGCACACTGTCACCACATACTGGTCAACAGAACGCCTGATTTCAACCCCAGGTTTTAGTGATATTATACCAGTGAATCGTTTTTTGATACTGTTGCGTATGCTTCACTTTTCTGATAAAACCAGGCCTGACAGAAACGACAGGTTATATAAGATCAGGAATGTGTTCATGTACCTGAAACAAAAGTGTTGTATGTATTTTTATCCCTTCAGGAAGCTTGTTATTGATGAGTCTTTGATTTTGTTCAAAGGCAGACTGTCGTTCAAGCAGTATATACCAAGCAAGAGGAAACGCTTTGGTATAAAGGTTTTTGTACTGTGTGATTGCAAAAGTGGTCTGGTTCTGGATCTAATTGTGTACACTGGTAGTAATACATTGAGAGATACCATGAAGTTATTGGGTATCTCTGGTGATGTGGTTAGAACAATGATGGAACCATATCTTGGTAAGGGGCATATATTATATACTGATAACTGGTACACAAGCCCTTTACTCAGTGATTTCTTGCGAGTGAACATGACAGATGTGTGTGGCACAGTGCGTGCAAATCGTAAACATATGCCTAGGTTTGACGCTGGCACTCGTAGAGGTGAAGTGCAGGTGTTTGCTGCCAATGATATCATGGCATTTCGGTGGCAAGACAAACGTGATGTCACATTGTTGACATCAGTTCACAGACATGAAATGGTAGACAGTGGAAGACAGAATAGAGAGACCAATGAACCCATTCTAAAACCTGCAGCTGTGATGGACTACAACCTCAATATGCGCTTAGTGGACAAATGTGACATGCAGATTGGGTTTGCTGATTGTGTATGCAAAAGTTATAAGTGGTACATAAAACTCTTTTTCCATCTTCTTGACATTTCCATGCTGAATGCTTATAACATGTACAAGTTGAAGACCAACAACAAACCCAAATATGGTGAATTTTGTTTGTCAGTCATCAGACAAATAATATTCAAGTACCAAGGAGCAACACCTGCAATAGACCAGCGCCCACGAAATTATCAACACATGCCCTCTCGTATGAGGCCTGGTGATCACTACCCCATACAAGTGCCTGCTACTACTCTCAAGAAAATGCTCAGAAGAGGTGTTTTGTCTGTAAACATTCCACAAAACGCCCACAAACACGCAGAGACACTCGTTTTATGTGTGAGGAGTGTAAAGTACCACTGTGCTTATACCCATGTTTCAAAGAGTTCCACAAGCTGCAGGAGTTCTAGGAAAGTGTTCAGTGAGTGTACATATGTATATATATTATAGAACAATAGTAATGAACATTTTTTGTCGTTGTTTGTTTGTGTAAACAAGTTTTGTAAACAATATAAACATACCATTGTTTGTGAAGTTATTGTGGTGCAAACAACGAGTGTATATATATACATTGCACCTTACTGTGGTCTCACAGGCCACATAAGTTACATAAGTAAACAGAAGTTTACCGAGTCAGCGGAATTCGCCGATGTTGCCATACGCAGCTCAAATTGTGCCAACTTTACGCCTCCATATCTCGGTAAGTACTGATGGCAAAAATTTTTTTTAGGCTTAAAACAATCAGCAAAATAATCCTAACATTTTGGTGAGAAAAAATAATTTTTTTTTTTTTCGAATATTTCCCGACAGAATGACAGTTTCAGAAAGGGGTCTCCGACAGTCAAAGGGTTAATAGTACTTATAAATTCTAAGCAAGTAAGCTGATAAAAATATATAGGTATGTGGGTTGAAAAATGGGCACAAGTAAAAATTGTATGTATTTAAAAATAAAAGTAAAACTATTTGTCAAAAATATTCATCAGAGGATAGACAAATACTTAACCTTAAACTGTCAAACATAGATCCATGTTTGTTCGTAGCCTCCAAACGTAGATCTACGTTTTTACATACTTTCTTATTGAGAATATCAAGGCAGAGTGCTACGCACGCACTGTATATTTACTTTTTAATGCTTTCTTATGGAGAAAATCAAGGTCAGAGCACTGCCCACAAAAACGTAGATCTACGTTTGGACAGTTTAAGGTTAAATGAGGTAGATGGGCAAAACATACACTACACTATACGTAGGGTTTGGTATTGGACATTGTGTTTATCGTCTCTGTTATATTTGCATCCCTAAGGAATCTTGATAGTTCATTCTCAGTTGTGATAGTATACAACTGACCTACACTTGTTTTTTTCACTAGAATTTTTCCATCCCTAGTGAAACATTGGTGGATTTTATCATTATTCTCTCGCTTAAGTCTTCTGATAATATACCAGAGGTTCTGACGTTTTTTGGTCAGACACTCATTAATGAATACTTGTTTCCTGGCTTTAATAGATGATCTAATTAGATCTGTTTTCCCGTCATGTGTGGTGAATCTAAGCATAACACTTTTTCTACCATGGGAACCTAGTAATCGTGCTTCTTTTATATCTGTCACTGGTACATTTACGTTTATTTGGTCTTTGATGATCTGTAAAGTAATGTCTTTACTGTTTGCTTGGGTCATATCACTGGGAAAGAATGGACTGTTCACTATTACTGCGTCTGATAACTTATCTTGCTCGGTTTTGTCCTCTTGTAGTGCAAGGTAGTCATTAAACTGGTTATCCATGTTGTTCTTCCACTCCTTTACTGCTTCCTCAACCTTTGTGGTGGATGTGGCCACAAGTGGTCACAGAAATATAAAAAACCTCGATAATAACTCATGTGCAACATGAGGCAACATGAGTGCAACAAAAGGCAGCAGTTAGAATGATAACAAATTCTCACTCAGGCAACATACTCCACCAATATTCAAAACCTAAACTTACTCACCATACAAGACATCCATACTTTTACTGTGCCTATTACATACATAGAAAACACTATGCAGATATTAACCCACCACTCAAACTTCTCCTTACTAATTTTAACAGGACACATGACCATAACACTAGACACAGATCACTCCTCGATGTTCCCGTGTCCACCTAACACTATGTAAAACTCAATGCACAAAAAAGGCACGAAAATTTGGAATTCATTACCTGTCATTGCCAAAGAAACCCTACCTGTACCCCAATTCAAAACGATGCTAAAAAACCACCTTCTCACCCAAAGCTAATTGCTCCATATCAACCATTCCCAGCAAAGTAGAATAATCACTTAACGTAAAACCTGACTTTAAAGTCAATGTAATGTATGAATGAACGAATGAATGAATGTAAAACCTATTATGAATAATACTTACTTAGCTAATTATTCCCACAACACTTACATTATAATGACCACGTAAACTAACTGCAATGCAATTAATTGTTTTAAATTATCTCACTCAATTAGTTGCATTGCTGCAATAAATTGCTACAATTAATTGATATGTTCAACTTATATTCAAACTTTAAAACTTAGATATGCAACTTTACTTATTTTATAAATTATCAACCATAACTTTTATTATTTTATTATTATTATTGCCTTAATTTGTTTAATCTGATTTAATTAATTTTATAATGAAGACAAAAGTACAAGACTATGTTCAAATTTCATAGCTTAAATACTCACCTTTACTCATTGTATACTATCTACAAAAATTCTTACAATTTAGTTTTAAGTTAATTTTAAGTCTGCCCAAAATGCCCTGCATACTAGGGGCTTTTGGCATGTACACCTCATGTAATCTCAATAACCAAATGTAATTCTTTGTATCATGTCCAAATAAAAATATTATTATTATTATTATTATTATTATATGCAACATCCTTTCAATTTTGGTACCACTGGTAGTGTCAGCCTGCCAGAATGTTCTATAACCTATGCCCTAAGTAAAAAGAAACAATTCTGGAAGTGTAATATGTGTTCGGCAGGCAGGCTGGCTGGCTGTCTTTATCTCCATCTGTCTCTCTGTATCTGTCTCTGTCTATCTCTGTCTGTCTCTTTGTCTCTCTGTCTCTGTCTCACAGAAACACATTCGTAAATACAATTATACATAGTGTAAATTACTTAGGATAACCCAAAAAATCCAGACAAAGGGCTATACTGTGCTTGTAGACCCCTCAAGGAAGGTTCCTTGATGCTGGTGAGGGGCTGTTGATCTAGGGAATTGGATCTGTGCTCCAGTTCCCTGAATTAAACCTGAATGCCTTCCACATGCCCCCACAGCCAGTTAAACGACCAGCTGTCTGGTTGGCTGGCTAGCTGACCAGCTGGCTGGCTGTCTGCCTGTCTCACAGGAACACATAAATACAATTATACATAGTGTAAATTACCTAGGATAACCCAAAAAATCCAGACTGGCAAATAATATATATCAGGACTCAGATGTGATGCAGTGACTACTGAGTGTTGGTTCGCTAGTGGCTCTCTCTGAGACAGAGAGAGACAGAGAGACAAGCAGACAGATAGACAGACACAGACAGACATGTTTATGTGTAAAGTGAAAACAAATAAAGCAAAGACAGTGTACCCTCATCAAATGTCACCACTGTCATTAGTGGAATGATAAGATAAGGTAAGATGACGCTCATCAAATGTCACCACTGTCAGCAGTGAAGTGATAAGACGAGTGACACAAGTCTTACATCATGCTTCAAAGGAACTTATTATTATTATTGTTATTATTATTATTATTATTATTATTATTATTATTATTATTATTATTATCAATTCTCAAAATAGCTAGGGTCACCCCGATCCATAAAGGAGGTGATCAAACAGACTTGAATAATTATAGACCGATTTTTAATTTACCACTGCTTTCTAAAATCTTCGAAAAATTAATTCATAGACAGCTCTATTCCTACCTCGTCTCACACAATGTACTCAACCCTGTCAATTTGGATTCAGGACCAACAAGAGCACAAACGATGCTATTATACCCATTTATTTTTTTATTAACACATCGGCGATTCCCACCAAGGCAGGGTGGCCCGAAAGAAAAACTTTCAACATCATTCACTCCATCACTGTCTTGCCAGAGGGTGCTTTACACTACAGTTATAAAACTGCAACATTAACATCCCTCCTTCAGAGTGCAGACACTGTACTTCCCATCTCCAGGACTCAAGTCCGGCCTGCCGGTTTCCCTGAATCCCTTCATAAATGTTACTTTGCTCACACTCCAACAGCACGTCAAGTATTAAAAACCATTTGTCTCCATTCACTCCTATCAAATACGCACACGATGCTTGCTGGAAATCCAAGCCCCTCGCACACAAAACCTCTTTAACCCCTCCTCCAACCTTTCCTAGGCCGACCCCTACCCCGCCTTCCCTCCACTACAGATTTATACATTCTCGAGGTCATTCTGTTTCGTTCCATTCTCTCTACATGTCCGAACCACCTCAACAACCCCTCCTCAGCCCTCTGGATAATAGTTTTGGTAATCCCGCACCTCCTCCTAATTTCCAAACTCCGAATTCTCTGCATTATATTCACACCACACATTGACCTCAGGCATGACATCTCCATTGCCTCCAGCCTTCTCCTCGTTGCAACATTCATCACCCATGCTTCACACCCATATAAGAGTGTTGGTATAACTATACTCTCATACATTCCCCTTAACTTCCATGGACAAAGTTCTTTGTCTCCACAGACTCCAAGTGCACCACTCACCCTTTTCCCTCATCAATTCTATGATTCACCTCATCCTTCATAGCCCCATCTGCTGACATGTCCACTCCCAAATATCTGAATACATTCACCTCCTCCATACTCTATCCCTCCAATCTGATATCCAATCTTTCGTCACCTAACGCAGTATAACAAACATCCTGCAGTACACACTGCATAATGAGAGAAAAAAAAACTCTGACCGTTTTTTTCGATTAAAACAGCGACTTTGCAGTCGATTTTCGTATGGTATTTATTGATGTATTCTCGTTTTCTTGGTCTCATTTGATAGAATGGAAGATATATTACAGAAATAGAGATGATTTTGATTGGTATGACAATGACAAGTACAGTGGTACCCCGGTTTACGATATTTTTTCATTCCAGAATGCTGTTCAAGTGCCATTACCAAACGAATTTATCTCCTTAAGAAAAGTTGTAAAATAGACTAGTCCTTTTAGACCCCCAAAATTACACTTACAAAAGCATTTAAAAAAATAAACTTACATAAAAGGGTGAGTTTGGGGACCATCGTAAACCGGGGTACCACTGTACCTTGAAATTGAGCTCAAATTAGCGAAAATGTTCGATTTTGACGATATTCAAGAGTAAACAAATCACACCATGCCTCCAATACACATCAACTGGCGAGTCTTATATTCATGCACAAGTGCTCTGATATTATTTATACCATTTTTACAATGATGCAGTTGTATACATAACAGTAAATCTTCTATTTTTGTGAGAATAAAAAATTTAAAATGAAAAGCAAAAGTAATGGAACAGGGGCCTGGAGACGTGACTAATGAACAGAGAAGATGTTATTTTAGTGCCAGGAATGTCTGCCTTGTTTACTCTGGACCCTATTTTGAAATTGGCATCGTTTGAAATTTGTGTGAAATTGGAAAATTGCCATTTTCTGACCACTATTTTGGGTAGATGAAATTGGTAAATAGGCGGTTTCTTGTACTCAATCGATAGAAGAAATGGAGTTCTAGCGAAATAGCTATAATTTTAGGAGACTGAAACATTGGAATTTGTCGAAAATAGGGCTCAAAATGGGCAAAATCGCCGATGCGTAAGTGTCATGGCTACCGCTAATTTCGCGAAAGCATAATTCCGTTAGTTTTCGATCAAATTTCATAATTTTGGTGGCGTTATGATCGGAAAAAGATTATCATTTCATAAGCAAAAATTAATTTTGTTTTTTCCAAAAAATTTTCGACCCCAGGAACACTTTCCTGAGAAGGCCTGTCGACCCCCAAAGGGTTAAATAACCTTAGACCACTCATAACCCAGCAAAAGGCTGCAGTCAGAAGATAACAAATTCCCACTCTAGACAGCATACTCCACCAATATTCAAAAGTCTGAAACTACTCACCTAAAGAACATTCCTACTTATTGTTGTGCCTACTACATACATAAAACTCTACACTCAAATATAAACCCTCTGCTCAAAATTCTCCTCACCAACTTTAATAGGACCCATGACCACAACACAAGACACAGATCACTTTTTGATATACCCTGAGTCCATATAAACCTATGTAAAAATTCTATGCACATAAAGGGCCCCAGAATCTGGAATTCATTACCAGTAAATATTAAGATAACCTTGTCTGAAAATCAATTTAAGACTCTTCTCAAAACCACCTACTCACCCTAAACTAAATACTGTACTTTAAACTACTTTCAAAAATGCTCAATATTATTTTCCTCTAAGATAACTTCAATTTTTACTAATACAGTGGTACCTCGGTTAACGATGGTCCCCAAACTCCCCTTTATGTAAGTTTATTTTTTAAATGCTTTTGTAAGTGTATTTTTGGGGGTCTAAAAAGACTAGTCTATTTTACATTATTCTTATGGGGATAAATTTGTTTGGTAATGGCACTTGAACAGCATTCTGGAACGAAAAAAAATATTGTTAACCGGTACCACTGTATGTTACTATCTATGTTACCCCTACTCACCCAAAACTAAATACTCATACTATAAATTACCTTCAAAAATGCTCAATGTTATTTTCCTTAAGATAATCTCAATTTTATATTACCATTCTCCTAAACACTTGTTACAATTTAATATCATCATATTGTAAATTTAAGAGTATAATATCATCATATTGTAATTTGAAAACAAATTTATAACTACATCAAATAGATACAATACAAATAGACAGATCTACCTTAAGGTGGTTATTAGTTAAAATATCAGTGAGCACAAACCGGATTCCCGGATTCGTCCAAGAAATAAGTGAACAAAGGACCGGATTCAAACGGATTCGTTGGAAATAAACCAATCAGAGGAACTGTTAAAAACAAATAAATACTTTGAGAAATTATAGACTAGCTAGCTAGGAGAGTGGTCAAGTGTTGTAAGATGACCACCACTATGAAGATCTGTGAAGTCTGTAGAAAGGGTGAGGGACGAAAACAGGCCTGG